>APFE030500243.1:113274-242935 GCA_000404065.3 Pinus taeda | reverse complement strand
AACATTATTAACCCTAATATTAGTATTAATAAAAATAAAAAAGGCACATGGTATTGACCCATGGTATTCACCTGGAATGTAGCCTATTTAAATGGGGGAATTAAACCAGCATAGATCCATCTTTACTCTGGATCTACTAACCCTCGAGAGGTATCAAATATCGTGATATGAAAACCAGCATAGAGTGAAAAAATATTTGATCCGATCAAGAGTAAAAATGGATGTTGTAATTTAATTTATGTTAAACATTTTATCTTGGTTAAAATAAAAATAAAATAAAAATCAGCTATTAATTATATTAATTTTTATAAATTACTAATAGTAATTTTTAAGCTCCAGGTTTATGATAACCCATGGTATTGACCCATGGTATTCATGTGAGCATAGACTATTTAAAGGGGAAATTCTATCTTAGATCCATCTTAATTCTGGGTCTACCAAGTGCTAAGAGGGATAAATAGATTTCATCCCCCTAAGAGTGGTAGATGTGGAGTTAAGATGGATATGGGTTGGTTTTTATGATAATGAAGATATTAAATAGACTTAGGAAATTATATTGTAAAAACATCTTAAGGTGAATGGTTAAAGCATAGACATTGGACAAGTATATTTGTATACTTCTGTTTTAAACTGAAACAAATCCAGGCTAAAAGGAATGGATTGTTTGCACTAGTCATCCTTCTATAACTTTCCAACATATGCTGGAGTAAACAGATTGTAATTTGGGTAAATTTTCTAATTGCAAACTGGAACATACTTGTGTATTGGCAGGATGGTTACGAGGTCCCTAGAAGTGGAGTAAACAGATTGTAATTTGGGTAATTTTTCTAATTGCAAACAGGAACACACTTGTGTATTGGCAGGGTGGTTATGAGGTCCTAGAAGTGATGAATTTGAATTTTTCTTGGTTTTATATATAGTATTAGGTTTTTTCTCATGCTTTCTGTGAATGGCACGGGTGAATTTTATCTTACATCCACTAGATTATCGATATGTAATTTCGGTAATTTTGATTTCAAAAGATATTTTAAAGAAATGCAATGATTTCATTTGTGTATTCAATAAACACAAGATTTATAATTGAGTAAAATATTCGCCATGCCTGGTGAGAGATTCGCCAAAAAATTATATATACATATCATATTATTGATAAAATCGCCTTCCATTTTTCCTATATACCATGGAGATTCGCCCATTTATTATACATGTAAATTTAGGGGGGGTTCTTAAAATTTTCCCTGAATAACCCATGCCCATTGCAATGTGTCACCATCTCATGTTTTTGCACCCCCCTAGGCTAAAACCATTAACCACCTCCCCCCATCCAATAAATGGTTTCTCCACCATGCGATACCACTACCCTATCTGTTATGCTCTGCCAATCCCACTTCGCCACCTCATCCATCTATTGATATCTCTAATCACATCCACTCCCTCCGAAATCAATATGTTAAGTAATCTATTAACTTAACCATTAATATGATGGACCCATGCCACCATCAACATGAAGCCAAAAAACTATAAGTTCCACTCCCCTCGACCATTCACAAGTTACCATTTTGCACTCTACCAATACCATTTTTGCATGACTAGTTTGCCAATTCCAACTGAAACTGTTTCACCTGGCCGAGTATCACAATTTCTAACTTCTGTTTGAGCTAGCACCTCTATTTCTTGTTATCTTAAACCTGATTCTATCTCTGCACCTTGTAAATCTGCACAATTAGGATTTCACCAGAATTCTTATCCTAACCTGATCATGCCTCCGAAAGAGAAGGCCAAGGAAGAACACATAAGCCTTCTGATCCACCCTCCCATCGATTTTCACCATATGCCTATGGTAGATAGGGACTACAAAATCCATGAAACCCTGTCTGAATTTGATCTATTTGAAATGTACTGCTGGCTTGAAGACAAGTTCATTGACAAGTATGATGATATTGGACTATGGGAATCAAATTTACCTCATTATATTTTTCCCTACACCCACAGTTCCCATGAATTCGTTAGAAAATGTCATGCTTGTTATCTACCTAGCCAAAGAGTTGTTATTTCCCCAACAGGATAAATTCTACCATAACTGCCCAATCAATAGATCAAATGATGCAAGCTCCTACTGCAAAGAATTCTACTCCTTTCTCTCACGAAGCCCTCACTGAATTGTACCAGAAACTAAACTTTTCAAAAAGAGCCATGACACTTGAGCTTTTCTTGACTGAAGATGCCCCACTATCCAAGAAAAATTCTCCCTATCCATCCTCCATTTTCTCTGAGAGAACCAAGCAGATTATCATAGTCATCTCCTACCTCCTTGGTTATTACTTAGATTAGTGTGTGAATAAGGCTATTATAGGTTTCCTTTCTATTTTCTCCATAGATTCCAAGCCTTCCATCTTGTTCAATTTCATCCAATTCCTTGTAGATTCCATCCATGAATAGCTTGCCAAATTCCAAACTAAGTATTCAAATATGATTCTATGTTAGTATACATGTTTTTATATTTTCAAGAAGACAACCTCAAGCTTGCCTTAAAAAATTTGGATGAAGAGGGAAATCAACAATCAATCATCTTCTGGACTATGGTGGTAATGAAGGAGAAAAAAGAGCATTCATATAAACAATTCATAGAAATGTTTGTACATCCAGCACTCAGTCTCCTAACCAGCACTCTAGAGCCAAGAATTAGTGAATAAATTAGGAAAATTTTGTAGTTATCAGACCAAGTCAAAACATGATATTGGTATCTTTACAAAAATTACACAGAGCTAAGGATATATGGTACTGAACTTGCTCCTTACAAGCTACCAAAATTCCTCCCAATGAGGTTTTTGCCTTATAATACATCAGGAAAATTCTCAATGTTGATGAGATTGATTTTGTATCTGCCAAGAAGAAATCTCAATTCAAAATCAAAACTCAAATAGGACCTTTCATTTGCAACATTAGGGCAACAGGGGAAGAAGTAGACAAATTACTTAAAGAAATGAAATTCAACCTTAGTTTCACATGGTCATATGATCCATTAGGGGTCATCTCCAAGCTAAGGGTAGAGAAAAATTCTACTGTTTATTTTCATACACCCAGACCAGAGATTGAGAAATAAAAGAACCAGCTAGAGTGGACTGAAAACACTCTACAAGAGGCAAAGGAGAAATTGGTGTCAACTTCAACATTACAAACTCCTGTTATAGAGGAGAAAATAGGAAAAAGGAATAGAGAACAAGAGTCACCTTCAGTGGTTGATATTCCCAGTGGAGACTTCAAAATCATGTACACGAAGAGGACCAAGCTCAACTCCAAACTAATACTAAGCAAGGATTCAGATCAAGAGGAGATTATCACCACTAAAGAAACACCTCTTTCCTCACTAGTAGGTGATTAGACTACAATTCCTCCTACCACTTCGACAGCTTCACAGGATCAGCAGCAAGTTATGAAAACCAGTACATCTACCACAGGGGAGAAAGAACAGGGCATATTTGATATATTCAGGGAGATTAAACTAAGAAATTAACCTTTGAAGATCAATACATATAATCAGTTCTGGAAGCACACTTCTAGCTCCCAAAGCAAACTACTATCAGCCTTTGACTCTAAGAAAGGAAAAATGCAGATGGCCTTCCTCCAAGCATAGGTACCATAGCCCAAGACAACATCAGATTACAAGAAAATTGCATTTGAATTTTATGTAAAAGACATACATCCCATTGACCAAATGGAGATGCACAAATAGACTGGTCAAATGATTTCATCTACTCTCACTAACACTGCTATGAGATTGTCTAAATTGCAGGTCACTTTAGCTAATTTTCAGTCACAATCGAAGATGGAGAAAATCTCTTCACTAACTAAAGACAGAAGGATCAAAGCTTTGGAGGAATTGGTAATCAAAGAGGGATATGATCATGCCAATATCAATGCTACATTAGAGCTTGTAAGAAAGAAGAATATTGACATAGCAGCATTGAGAAAGCAGTTGAAATTACCAGCCATAAAAGATCCTCTTGCCAAATACATTGAAGAAACGGAGTCACAGAAGGCAGACATGATGAAGCTCATCATGGAACATAATGTACCATTGAAGCAATTGGAAACGGAGATGGAAAAATCCATCAAAGAAAAGCAGCTCTATTGTCCCTTTGCAAGCAATGCCTTTTATAACAATTCCTACAACTACATCTTCTACAACAAACACGGGGACTACTGTAGATTAGTTAGCTAGTGCAGTGGAGAATATGTCTCTCCAAAGTAAATAAATTAAAATATAGCATGCTCAAGTTAATATTCTGCAAGATCAAAAGACAAATACTGAAAATTTCCATGCAGGTGAGCTACAGAGAGCTCAAAACTAGATAGAAGCATGGAGGAAATCAGCAATTGATTCCTCTATTGGCCACACACTGCCCAAGTTAAAAAAACTATATGGAACAATATTATGGAATCCATGGATGAAATATGACCATGTATCCAAATTATATTTGAACAGAAAGAGTTAACTGAGAGAGCCAATCAGGCCATTTCCACTATTAACACTAAGTTGGGAGATATGCCTACCACAACCAACAACATCATCAAGTTTTTAAATTCTAAAAACAGATATGAATTGGATTATTTGGGAGTATATGACATCACATAAACAATCTTAAAAGTGAAGAAATTTCTGAGAAATAAGAATTTGATTATGCAGCTTACAAAAAAATGCCACAATTTGGAGGTAGCAGTCAAGAGAATTTTCACCATAATAGAGGCATTAACTAAGAAGGGTCTTCCTTATTTATTTGTAATCAATGAAAAATTGATGACCAAGGAAGACTATATGAAAAATATTAAAGACATTGCCAAGGATATTGCCAAGTCTTCCCACATTAAAGGTGTTATGACAGGGAGAGCTTTTTTCGAAGCTATCAACAACATAAGTTTCATCCAGCATGAGATAAAGCATATTTTTGTAGTAAAACCCACGTTTTCTCGATATACCAAGGTAGATGAGATCTACTGCAAGGCAACAAAAATCACCATCCTAGATGAGGAGCAGTACTAAAGAAAAGATCAGCTACACCCAATGCGACACCCAAATTGTGGCGACTCAACAACTTTTCTCCACAACAATAGTGCCAAACCTTCATATCACTTCACCAAATTCACCTTTTTTGGTCATATTAGTCAATTAAGTTATTTTGTAATAAATAATAGATTGCCATGTCAATGCAGCATAGATTGTAATATTTTTGGAAATTTTGTTTAAATACTTCATTCATTCAGAGTATTGAGGGTCGGTTCCTGATCATTGTAATACTTCTTATTAACCATTGTACTTTTTTCATGCTGCTAGAGCATCATTAATACAAAGACTTTCATAGGATTCATGTTATTCAATTTACTAGTGATGTTCTTCTTATTGTAATTGTTGTTTTCATTTTTATTATCCACATTATAATCATATGAAAATCTAATTGTAAAATAGGAAATATGAAAAATAATATTTGTTAATTGAACACCTTATTTAGACTGTTTTACAATCTATATGTTTTTCTTCTGAAGTTTGATTGAAAATTTATTAAATTCTTTTCAATCATTACTTAAACCACCTCTTCTCCATTTCATACTTCACTTTAAGGATCCAGTAAATGCAAATAGCTTGCCCTGTGCCTATTCCTTTAAATATTTGATGTAATATCCAACATATTTGACTCCATATCCCAATGGAAAGTAAATAATTTGATCAGACCAACCAACCACACCAATCAACCAAATTCTAAAAAACAACCAAGCATAATTATAACTAGCCTAAAATCAACTAAAAAATAAAGTTAAATCATAAATAGAGATCCCTCTCTGAAGCTGGCAGGGCTAGATCCCAGCTTCAAAAGTGGTTTGATGTTGTCCAATGTATTTACTCCCTCAACCTCAAAAATATAGAATGATAACATAGTGGTGACCATACTGGGAAAGAATACATTTTAATCTAAAACATAATATTCCCTGGTTTAAAATCAGTATTTCAGTAAGCAATTGTTGTACCGTTTTGAAATACATGATCTGAGGTTGTTATTTTGTAGATATATGATGTATCATTGATTCTGACTTTGATTTTTGCGTGATGATTTTTTATAGCCTTGGCTTCCAAAAGAATTTACACTAGATCTCACCCTAATCCCAACCATGTTGAAATTGTAGATGACTCTGAGAAACTAGTGAGAGAAAGAGAAGCTTTACCAAGAGTCAAGGTAGTAATAGTCCTCTATCTAGATTCAATTCTCTCCCTGAGAATATTCCTTTATCAAGGTTTAATTCTCTCCCAAAGAAATTTGAAACTTTATAAGACATAGAATTTGATTTTCCTTTCCCACAAAGTTTGTTTAGATCAAAGTTTGAGGCTTTTGTAGATCAAATTGTCATAGATAAATCCATACTACAACCATATATAGCCCAAACCCAAGGGCCAAGACCTTGAAACAAATCCTGATCTTGAATATTTACATCAATTTTACAAATTACAAGGTATAGATTCAATGTTGGACCAAGCTATAAAAGAATTTTTCATTCAACAATCGGTTGAATTCTTTACTTTGAATGTTGCAGTAGCCTCTTTGTCTAGTCAGTCTTCCCAATCTGTACATATACAGCCTCCCAGTACTACTCATTATATAGTTTCAACTTCCCTACCTCTGATTTCTCAAACTACTATCCCTACTATCCCTGTAGTTATTAAAATTGCACCTCCATTAGGTCCATCATCAAGTCAATCTACCAAGACAGTTATGGCAGGAAGGTATGCACCCTTGGTGTTACCAGGCTAGCTAAATTCTATGCATGCATATTATCCATCCAAAATTATGACCTTTGATAATACTGATTCTAATACTCCCCAACAACATGTGGACAAGATGAATGATGTGTTTGACCTCCAAGAAGTGGATGAAGATGATGTTAAAATGACATTGTTTGCCCAAAGCTTAGGAGGTGATGTCAAGAAATGGTTTAGAAGTTTACCTACATGAAGTATAGCCAAAATTGATGCTTTCCATCAAAAAATTTATCTAGATGGGAGATCAAGAATAACCCACTTCAACTCCTAAATTAATATAAAAGGTTAAAGAGAAAACCCAATGAAAATGTGGAAGAATATTGTGAACGATTCAATACTATTTACAGTTCCATTCCACAAGACATCAAGCCCTCCCCTAGCCTAGCTCTGATTGATTTTCCAAATGGTTTCCATGTAGACATGGAATATCAACTTAAAGAAAGAGACCTAACAACTTTGGAAGAAATGCAAGCAAATGCAATTAAAGTTGAAGCTAACATCCTTGCCAAAAAAGCCAAATAGAAGTCTAAACGCAAAGTAACCATAAAAGAAGAACCTTCTACCTCTGTTGTTGACCGTAAGATTGATAACTTAGTCAGAATAGTAAATCAAATGATGCAAAGAGTGAACATTAATGACCAAACTCAATTAAGAGAAAACCAAAATGTCCCTCAAACTAGAAACCAAAACTTTAGAAGAAATTTTCCCCAAATTAAGAAAAGAGAACAAAGGGGACCAGGCCAATAGGTCCAACCTCCTTTTCAAGGAAATTACATAGATGATGAGGGGAACATTGTGGAAGATTTGGATAGTAATCAAATAAATTTGTTAGGGATAGGTGTTGAGGAAACAATTTTCCTCACTCAATAGGAGCAAGAGCTTTTTCTTATAGCCCAGACTGAAATGGATTCTGAAGAGTCAGATGAATACAAACAAGGATTTGAAAATCCCATAATGGAAGTCCATATGCAGTATAATCTTAGAAGTAAAAAAAATAAAGATACTGCCAATAAAAAGAATGCTAAAAAACATGTCAAAAAGGTCTCTAATTCTAATTCCAAGAAAACAACAGAAAATCTTCCTAAGAAAACCATTGAAAATCTTGGAAACAAGACAGAAGAAGATTCTATGAAAAATATCATTGATACTCCTTCCAGAACTACTCAAACTGATCTCCCTTCTACCAGTCAATAAACAGAACTAGCCACAAAAGTAGTTTTTGATAAGTCTGATTTTCCAAATCTGCTTAAGAATCAAACACCATTCAGTATAGAAAATGAGCTTGCCAAGCTAAAATTTATATCCCTTTAACTGAATTCATGAACAAAAATACATACATGACTTAGGTCATGAAAGCATTAAACATTACGGAGAAAATAGATGATGTAAATTTGAATAATGATCAGCCTGAACTCTTATTTGGGCTAGAAGTTGAAGGAAAACCACAAGAAGGAGGAGTCCCTCCATTTTATGTCAATTTGAATATTCATGATAAAATTATCCATACTGTTATGCTATATTCAGGTGCATCCCATAATTTAATGCCCAAAGATGTCATGGAGAAACTAGTACTTGACATTACTAAACAATACAAAGATTTGTATTCCTTTGATTCTGTTAGCGCTTGAAATTTCACCTCAGGCTGAGAAAGGCAAACCTCAAGGAAACATCAAACCATTTAGCCTCGTAGCTAGCCCTACGGGGCAGGAGAAGGCTCTCTCAGGTCAATCTCAGTAAAATCACCAATGGATGAGATGACCAATAGGGTAACACTGATTTTAGGCTACTAAACTGATTTAAGAGTTTATTTTGGGGTTTTTAGGGTTTTTGGTGGCAAATTGAGGAGAGGGCAAATTTGGCTGCGGGGATGGGACACAGTTTCTGCAGGGGAGTCTTTGGGGCGAGGTAGGAGGCTGTGCTGATGTCTTTGACTGAAGTGAATGGTCAGGAATGAAAGAGAGAAGGCTAAAGAGAGCAAACAATGAATTTGAATTCTCTTTAAACAGTAGAAAACATCAAAATTAAACAAACTTAAAAGCATAGCATGACAAGCATGAATTCTTACTTTATCACTTCATTTGTTTAATATGCAGAAGTATAGAAGGAAAATGAAACACATAACAAAGCTTACAATGACTGAAGAAACACACCATCAACACATGATTCCACAAGAATCCCAAAGATGACTGCAAAACCCTGGTCTTCCTTGCCAAAAATTGCAGAGATACAAGAGATAATACAATGAGCTACTGCTCTCTCAAGAGTCCAACCTTCCAACCATCACAATGAGTAAGAAAGTACATAATATAGATTATATAACCTCTTTCCCTGCCTTCATGGGTCGATCTCACTATCCTAGGAGCAGTTTGAACAACTTCTAAACTAAGCACTACAAAATAGGCAGTCAAAACAACTTGCCTCTATAAACTTGGAAATCAATTCAGACATTCAATTTTTACCCTTTACATGAGAAATTCTTCTAGAAGAGTTAAAAAAGAGTAAAAGTATCCAAAAAGTGTCACAATTACATCCATTAAGATCATCATTAACCTCAGAAAGTCGAAAAAGGTCAAAACTGAAATTTCTGGGCTGAACTGATCAAATCTGGCAACATTTCCTCAACGGGTCGTGCCCCTTTTCTCAACGGGTTGCGCACTTTGGAGCTCTGCTTGGAGGCCTTCCCGGTATCAGAATTAGCTGCAGGATAGCTCGTTGGAAATTTTTTCGAGTCTACGTTCCAACCCAACCGGAATTTTTGAATTTGGAGGTCATTTGCCTAGTCAAAAATCAATTCTCGCAAGCCTGCTTCTGCAACTCAGAAAAGGGGCAGAAAGTCAAAATTTTCATGTATTTTGACCTTTTGGAGGCCCAAAACTTGATGAAATTTCTTAGTAATGGATGAGCAAGTGTAACGTTTCATGAAAAATCCATAAATGCTGTTTTTTTGTAAAATGGAGTTGCCGGGACAAAGGGTCTCACTGGGGGTGAGACCCGTTAATGAGCAAAAACCTGTGTTTGGCACAAAAAATTCACAAATCACAAAATTTTCTCCAAATTTCTTGAAATTTGGGCTGGGAGTCCCCAATCAAGTACCATTCTCATTCAAAGAGGCTTTGGCCAAAATTTGGAGTGGATCAGGCGTTTTCCTTCGTTTTTTTGCTTTGGCCAACCGTCCTTGGAGCACCTTCGTTCTCGTCGGTATTTTTGACATTTCTTTAAAACCATGACACCTGTACAAAAGGTGAAGGAGGTTTTTCTTCCTTGGGATGTTGTGGACAAAAAACTCTCTCCAGTTTGAAACAATCATCTTTGATTTCTCTGGATCATCATTTTAGTGTGACTTGTCCCAATGTGTGAAACAAGGAATTTTGGTCAAAATGAAGCGAAATGAAGGGGATAAGGGGCTTCTAAATTCTTGAGGAAATTTTTGGGAGTAGGGAGGGATGTTAGAAAGTAGGGGAAAGTGGAATCTCAAAGATTGATTGAGGGGAAGGGGTCCAAAAGGGCAAAACACAGGCCCAACCTAGAAAATTGTCACGTTGTAGCAAGAAACTAGGGTTTGTGCAAAAATGAGGATTTTGGGGGATCTGAGTGTTGGGAAGTGCTTGATAAGGTACATTAAGGATAGGGGAAGGTGTATGAACATCAGGAAACAAGTTTTGCCATTGATTTGACTGTCCAAGAGAAATTGCCTTCAAAACCCTAGGAGAGGGAAATGAACCTTGCCTAGGCACAACTGAAGCATGGATAAGCTGTAAAATGACCCTATGAAACTTGACATGATGATGAAAACCCTCTGAATGTTGATAGGATCAGCTGAATAGTGACATAGGTTGGCATTTGGGCAACTTTGAAAAGGGTGAGAGAAAACCCTAGACCTAATGCCTAGTGACCAAATTTTGCTTGAAGACTCACTGAAATGACAAAATTTGACCTTGACACTTCAAAATCACTTTGTAAGAGCATATTTGATCACTAAAGGAAGGCTGGAAAGACTGACACTAACATCCTATAGGCAACTTGACTAAGTCCCAAGTCTACTTATGCATTAAGGAGTCCATCTCTTCTTCCATGGTTACCTCCCACTTCTTCCTACTTTCAACCTGCACTGCTTCTTCATAACATTCAGGTTCACTAGAATCAATCAACAATAAATAATATAATGAAGGAGAGTATCATTCAGGGGGTCTACTTATCCTGGTAGATCTTCTAACACTACTTTCAGGTGTTTTGGGTGCATGTTCATGTTCTGGTGGTTGCTGTTGTTGTGGTTGTTGATTATTATTATTTTCAGGCACCTTTACTTTTTCAGTGATTTCATCAAGGACTACGTATTCCTTGTTTTATTTTTCCTATTTCTTTTCCTGCAACTGATTCTTATAAAAGACCTTTTCATTGAATATTACATCTCTGCTCCTAATGGTTTTTTATTTTCGTAATCATATAAGCGATAACCAAAATCATTAACACAATATCAAATAAAAGGTAAATTTCTTTGACTTTGCCTCAAGCTTTGTTCTATTTTCTTTATCAATATGGACAAAGGCCTCACAACCAAAAGGCTTTAAAAAGGACTAAATTACCTTTTTATCTGTCCATGCTTCCTCTGGAACACCACCATCCAAAGAACTTGAAGGTCCTCTGTTTATTAAATAAACTGCAATATCTACAACATCTACCCAAAACTGTAAAGGCAATCTTGCATGCAATCTCATGCACCTTGCACGCTCCATGATTGTTCTGTTCATCCTTTCTGACACACCATTTTCTTGTGGTGTTCTTGGAACTATCTTCTCTCTGCAAATTCCATGCTCTAAATAGTACCTATCAAACTTTTTACTGCAATATTCACCTCCATTGTCTGATCTAAGACACTTCAATTTATTTCCTGTCTCAATCTCAACCAAAGCTCTCCATTTCTTGAAAGTATCAAATACATCATATTTATACTTAATACAATAAATCCAAGATTTTCTAGTTTCGTCATCAATAAAAGTAACATAATAATGACAGCCACCGAGAGATGATACCTGAGCAGGTCCCCATACATCTGCATGCAATTTTGTTTTCCATAAATGCAATTCTCACAGAAGTCCAAATCAACATTCTTCAAACCTGGCAACAATTCCTTGAGTGAAGAATATTCATCCCCTTTTCACTCATGTGTCCGAGGAAATGATGCCATAATGTTGCATCTGCTCCTTTGGAAGTTAAAACATTAACAGAGTTAGAAAGACCATTGCATAAATATAATGTACCAACCTTTTCACCTTTTTCTATTACCAGGGATCCTTTGGTGACCTTCCAAGCTATATCTGTGAAAGTTGTCACACAACCTTCACCACCTAACTGCCTTGTTGAAATCAAATTTTTCTTTAGAATTGGAAAATTCCTTACCTCCTTTAGTAGCCATTGGTTTTGATTCTACTGTTTTACAAGAACCTTACCCATTCCAACAATTTTACAGGCTTTATCATCACCCAAACGAACTTGTCTAAAATCTCCTTGAACATGCATGAAAGTATTTCTTATCCGCTGTGGCATGGAATGAGCCCCCAGAATCTACCACCCAAGAATCATTAATATTTTTGAAATAAATAATAAAAGCATCTTGTAACACCTCATCTGTCACATTTGCTTCATGATTGTCTTCTTGTCGTGAATCTCCTTCTTTTTCCTTCTGAGATCTACAGTCTTTCTTTAGGTGTCCCTTCTTTCTGCATTTCCAGCACTCTATCCCCGATCTAGACTTGGATCTGCCTTTCCTTGATTTACTGCAATATCCTGAGCTCTTTCCTCTTTCCATTTTTCTTCCCCTAGACTCTGCACTCAAAGCATTACTCGATGTCTCACCAGAGCTTTTCCGTTGCATTTCCTCGCTAAGGATAGCACCGAGAACATCATCAAACTTTAAAGTACTAGATCCAGAGACATAGTTACTAATGGCCATTACTAAACGATTCCAGCTTTCTGCTAATGAGCACAAGAATAACAAAGGTATAACTTCATCATCAAAGTTTACCCCTACAGAACATAACTGACTTGTAATAGTATTAAAATCATTTAAATGGTCTACAACAGATCCACCTTCCGACATCTTCATATTAAATAATTGTTTCATAAGAAATACCTTGTTTGAGGCGGAAGGTTTTTCATATAATTTCTCCAATGCCTTAATTAAACCCTCTGTTGTTGTTTCCTTCGAAATATTGAAGGCGACCAATGCTGCGAGGCACAACTGTATTGTTTCAAGTGCCTTTCTATTGAGAAGGTTCCATTCTTCATCCATCATACCCATCGACATCTTTGCTTTTCCACCCAATGGTAGGTATAGATATTTCCGATACAGATAATCTTCCATCTGCATCTTCCATAGTGAGAAGTTTTGGCTATTAAATTTATCGACCCTAAACTTACCATCTTCCGCCATTGCTCCCACTCGAACGAGAAAACCTTATTTCCTGCAAGTTTATCAGGCAAATAGACCTTCGGCTCTGATACCAGTTGTTATAAAATTATATTACGGAGCAATGGAACACATAAAATATTAGAGAAATATAAACACAGAAAATGCATAAAACAAGAGAGCAACAGATATATGTGGTTCATCCAGTTTGGGCTATGTCCACCTCGAACAACCAGTCCTTCCTTTCTATTGTTCAACAAAATGAAGAGACACAATCTATAGTAGATCCACTGTAATATCCTTTTTTTTCTCTCACAGTCTCACCTCTTTGTTTCTCGCTCAGAGAATACACATATATTACACAAACTCAATACAATACCCTCATACAAAGAGAGGGGTTTCACTCTAGGGCAAAAAAACCTAAACTAAACATAAGTTCTACCCTCAGATCATCCGCCTAATGCCCAGATTGACTAGAAATTACTATACTTTTACAAGGCAATTTTACATCTAATTTTAGCTTTGTGGGCACTACCCTCGAGCCGCCGCCGGGGGATCGCTGGCCCCCGGCCCCCCCAGCTGCGGGGGATCAGCCCCTCCGGACCCCCGTAGGGGGGGGACAAGTCCCCCAAGCACCCCCCTCGCATGAAGGGGTACACAAACGTCCTAGGGTATACATCCGGTTGAAACAAAGAGCTCTGAATAATCATGCTCCACACACAACATTTACATGGGGTGGGTGGGCCACCTCTACTGGACCTCGCACACACACCCAAACTTTTCCATGTGCCATGTATACGTGTGAGGTTGGTGGGGATCAAACCTGCTTAGACACATGGGATGATCCCCACCGAGTGACCTTATATGATGTGCTAGCAATACAACCACCATGAACCACCCAAAAACATGTTCCAAAATTTTAATGCACTCAACAAATTTTGTGCCATTTAAAAAAATTGTTAACCAAAACAATGTTATTTTGGAGTGGGCGGGGTTTGAACCCAACCCACCTCCACACAAAACGCCAACCATACCAACGACCCATAAGGGTCCTCATTGATACCTCCACCTAAAAAATTTACATAAACCCAAATTGAGGAACCAAGGGCGGGCATGGATTTTGAGACAAAGGAGGCAGAATCTTGGCACGTAGTTCGAGGCAACATTTTTGAAATTTCACTTTGTCAGCTTTTGAAAAACTTTATATGGTTTCAGCACTTCTTGATGGCACAAACGCAATGTCATTGTCCGTGTCTCCATCAAAGTTCTATATTTTTTGGCCATTTTCAGTATGAGGGTGGAACCTTGACTGCTGCAGACGTAGGGACCAAAGCTATGATCCTTGAAATTTTCCTGAGGAGGTAATTTTTCTTCATGTAGAAATATAGTCAATTTTATCATCATTTTTTATGGTTTTCTGCAGGGACTGCAATGGCAAGGTCAAAACCACCTTTTGAGTTGAATATTTCCAGTCCACCATGGAGCAAAATATTTGAGGAATCTAAAATATTCCTTGAACCCGAGATTCTCAACTTCTCAGAATTCAGGAATTGGACAGTCGATTTTGCACTATTCGACACTGCAAATTTGATGGTATGTTCCGATTTCTCATTCTCCCATTCGATTCTTCAGCCACATTTCTAAGTGGGATGCAGGTGTCAACATTCATGTGCGAGTAGTCATTTCCATGCTATTGATGCTGTGAGATTGATGGCATGAACAACTTTAGGAGTTTAACATCTGCTTCTTCAGATGGCCCTTGGTTGTGAGGTATATGTTGTGTTCATGTACTTCTTCTTTATGCATTGTGTTGTGCGGGTCCTTGCTTTATATTTGATGTGGGATCTTGTTTCCTACTTGTTTTTATGATTCCTACTTGATGTGATGAGGAATCGTCTATTTGATGTACTTGTTGTCATGATTTGTCATGTTAAGTTTTGAGATCCCTTTGTTTTATGTTGATGGGACACTCATGTTTTCATCATGCATGCTTGCATTGGGATCCCTTTTATGCGGTGTTGGTGGGATGATCATCGTGCATGAATTTGTGTCATACTGATAGGTGTCCTTTTGACTGAGAGTTCCTATAGTGGAACATCTCTTAGAGCCACCCCTGCTTGAGGGAATTTTTCTTCTATGATAATGACATCACCTCCATGTACATCATCACTATTGACAACACTTAATGCAACGGCCTACACCATCTTGACACTAGGGCCCGGAGATGTAGTCCCTCCTAAACGAACTCTATTATCAACAGCTTATGTTTTCATGTGATGATGATTGACATGTTCCTCTTCTTTACAACATCCAGTTGTATTCACTTATGTTCTTTTAAAAATGAAATTTAACACATCATGAAAGTAAAAGGCCTTGGAAGGGTCCTTTGTCACACCTGGACCTCGTTCATTTTGAGGCGCTAAATGAAAATTTTTGGGGAAAAAAGAGAGACCAAGAAAGAAAGCCAAAAATTAAAAAATTTACTGGTTGTGAGCCTCCTCTTTGAGATATTCGAAATGAAGTATTATGATAACCAAACAAAAATGGTAAGTCAAAGTTACAACCCCATGAATTTTATGTACCAATTTAGCCAAATAGGGCCCACATTTTTTATGCTTCATCTCGTAGGGTTAGGTTTTTGAATGCTTAGGGTTTTCCATTATTTCTCAATAATTAATTGGCCTTTGAGCCTCATTGCAACACAATTAAGAGGCATGTAGCTTCCACATCTCTTCTCAGAGATAAGTGACCGTCACCCAAGCTAGTATATTTGCATTTTGTTTGTAAGCATATTTCAGTGTTCTGATATTAACGAAATCAAGTGTTATTTTTATTGAATTTATGTATTTATGCTTATATCTATAATTTGTGGTGTTCTTTTTTTAAGTTCGGATCAGTGGTACAGGAGAAAACACTTGTTATCTATTTTTCTTTACATGTCCCCAATGAGGTGAGGGTATAAGGAATTAGGGCTTGATCTTGTTGAATGTTTGCAAAACAAACATTTCAAACCCCGATGGCCTCCCACGGTAGAAGAAAAGAAAGATGAGGGTGTTAGATATCCTTAAAAATATTGCTTGAGGAGGCCCTCGAGTAACAGAGGAACGCAATGATGGATAACTTTTCCCAAATCCTCCGTCAGCTACCCACAAGCGATGCATCTTCAAGTAGAAGCAACGCTTGAGGAGCCACTCCTTTAAAGATATATGTTAACTTTGATATTCCCATATTTGAAGGCCAAAACGATGTATACACCATAGATAAATGGTTGAATCTATTAGAAATATATTTTTCAGTTCATGAGTTTTCCAATCGGGAAAAGATTACATTCGCACTTCTCAAAGCCACCCCACACATCAAGGATTGGTGGGAAACCTACTATGAACAAAAGGACGAGAGTAAATCCTCATTGTTTTCAGCCATACCCACTTGGTATTCTTTTCGAGATGCCATAAAGGAACAATATTATCTTGTCAAGAGCTATGAATATAAGTAGATAAATTGGACCACTTTATGATAAGGAAGGAACTAAGATGTGGCAGATTTAACAAATTTTTTCCATATGATCTACATGAAGTTGGGTGTCAAGGATTTTGAGTGGAACTTGGTGGTCAAGTACCACAATTTTATATAGAACTATATCCAAGAAGATATGGAGTTCCCGGACATCTCCTCACTTGGTAGGACATATCGATATGTTGTCAATACTGAGCATAAGTTTAAATAGAAGAGGTGAGACTTTGGATCTATGGTACCAAAGCAAGGAAAGGGCACCCCCAAACCACAAAGAAAAGGCCAAATCTAAAGAGGGGTGACCCAGGACAACCTAACGAAGGTGCAAGTAAATAAAAGGGCCACAAATCTGAAGGAGGACATGGGAAAATGGTGTGAGTTCCATAAGAGCTCCACTCTCAATAGAAGTGTGTGTCAGGCCAACTAATTACTAGTGGTGGAGTTGAAGGCTTATGAATCTAGTGTAGGCTCTGACTCTATGTCAAAAACCAACAAGAGGAATGAAAAAGGGAAGAAGATCATTGACATGGAGCCCATTGGCAGCATGGAAACCACCAATATCTAGAAGAATGCGCTTGAAGGTCTAGAGGAGGGTGAACACCTCTTCCACTCACATATGTGGGTAAAGCATTCTCTACTGCAGTTCATTATCATGAATGGACACCAAAAGAACATCATTTCAACAAAGGTCGTGAACATCACATCCGATGTTGTACAGAATCGAGTGGCTTCCCCAAGGATGAGATATTTGCTTTAGCGAATAGTGTCACTGTTAGTGCTCAAATCTGCCTTAGGCTAGAGGAAGGCGGGATTCAAGATAACATCATACCATGCTCAGCCTCATAGCTAGCCCTACAAGGACAGGAGAGAGCACTCTCCGGGTCAAACTCAGCAAAGATAACTGATGGGGCACGAGATGACTGGAGTAAAAGCTAATGTTAGGCTAGATATGAAGTAGAAAGGTTTGATTTGAGCTTTTAGGAGTTTTTGTGTTGGAATAAGGGAAGGCAAATTTGGGCTTGGGGATGAGGCACAATTTCTGCAGAGGTGTGATTGGGGCAAGGAAGGTGATCATCTTGATGCTTTTAAAGGGAATGAATGGGCAGATCAGATTCGTGAGGAGCTGGGGAGAGCAAGCAATTTTCAAGGATTCTCCTTAAACAGATGAAAACATGGAAAATCAAACAAATTTAAAGGCAGAGCATGACAATCAATGGATTCTACCTTAACCACTTCATTTTTTCTATTGCAGAAGATGATAGTAAGGAAAATGATACAGATAACAACTTACAATTACTAATAGAAGAACACCATCAAAACATATAGCCACATGGATCCCAAACAGTGTTGTAAAACCCTAGTCTTTCCTTAGCCAAAAATGCTAAGAAAATATGTACAATAGTATGCGAAAGAAATCCCGATTGTCCAACCCTAAAAATGATTGAAAGATTACATGATATAGACTAATGTAACCCATTCCCATGCCTCTATGGGTCGAGCTCATCATTCTAGGAGTTGTTTCAACCAATTCTAAACAAGGAATTAAAATCTAGGCAACCAAAACAACTTGCCTCTATATGTTAGGAAACTAATTCATTCATTTAATTTTCAATTTTTAGTGAATGAATCATCTAGAACAAGTAAATAAGTGCCAAAATTACATCATGTTTACTCAATTACATCAAGAGAGAGCAATAATTTCGTCAAAAAGAAAAACTAGGCAAACTGGCTGAATTTCTGAGTTGGAGGGTGAAAAATTGAGCTAAAATCCTCTATGTGCCGCGCCAAATCCTCTATGCATCGCGCCACTTTGAGGCTGAGTTTGAGGCACCTCATGAAGTCCAAATTGAGCCCAAGATAGCTCATTGGAAAGAAATACCTAGCTACTTTCCAACCCAAGTCGAATGTTTCCATTTGGATGTCAGTTTCCCTTCCAAAACTGCAATATCCCAAGACTGCTTCCTGTGTGTCAAAATAGGGGTAGAGAGGTCATTTTTTGAGTGTTTTTGATCTCCTGAGGCATCAAAACTTGCCCAAATTTCTTGGCCATGCAACAACAGTCATGATTTTCCAATGAAAATCCAAAAATATAAACTTTTTATCATTTGGAGCTCCCTAGAAAAAGCGCACGCCACGTGGCGTGATGCATAGGGAGAAAAACCTTTTTTTTTGCCCAAAAAATTTCAAAATTTCAAAATGTGCTCCAAATTTCTTGGAATTTGGGTTGTACCTTCTCCATCACATGTCATTCTGGGCCAAAGAGGCCTTGGCCAAGATTCAAAGGTGATGATTCTCCTTTAGCCTCTTTTGCTTCTTTATTTCCTTCCTCAATCTTGCCTTCAAATTCCTTATCCGAGCCTTGGAACTCATATTGTGTGCCCTATAATGGAAAACCATATGCCTCAATAATGCTTTGTCCCCATTGGCCTTTTCCAGTAGTCTCTATAAGTGGACGTTGATCCACTCAAGCCAGGACTCTCGGTCATCATTAATCTCTTGCTCCAATGGAGTGAGCTCAATCCTCCTCTGTTGGGCAACTCGGCGATTCTCGCGGATGTTCTGCAACTCCATGATTTCATGTTGATCTTCAAGCTGTTTGTTCCTCTACTCCAAGTATCTGCTGATCCACTTATCCCTCTCCAAGTTGAGGGATAAGGTGTTGATCTCTGTCTGCTTCTCCTGGATGATCTCTCTAAGTTTGACACTTTCTGGGCCCGTACCTGTATCATCATCATGAATGAGAATGAAGTCAATCTCTCGTTCACCAGAAGGGCCCTCATCATGCATTGGCCTCTTGCTTCGGTCTTGTACCTATGGTACTAATGTCGGAAGTGAGGCCCCTTCCACCCCAAGTGGAGATAACACTCGCTTCGCTGCTGCAAACAAAGGTCTAGTGCCCTTCTGATATGTGATGAATACTGGCACACTAACAGTCTCATGACGCTCATACTGATGAGAAGGTCCACCTGTCTCAAATATAGCCTTTGAAGGTCCCAATGGAGCTCTGAAAAAATCACGAGAGATGAAATCATCCCAGGTGATACCCTTAAACTCAAGCTGATGCACCACCAAAATCTTGATGACAGCAAAATGGTAAACGCTATTGAACTGCTACTCAAGGGTACTGTGTTGTACAAGGGCGGTCATCCTCTCTATGTTTCGGCATATGAAAAAAGGAATGTTCATCATCCTTACCCGGGTGAAATGCATGAGCAACCTAATGTGATAAGCATATAACCGAGAGAAACGACCTTCACAACTGAAATACTTCATAATTAACTTCATGAGAGGGGCATATTAATCTTTGAGATATTGGAAGGGAAAGACTCTCTTAAGCTGCCTCAAGAAACCGGGTTTAATATAAGGCTCGTAATGTTGTCGATCAATCTTCTGCCTCTTATTCCAAGGTTCTCCAACATTAGGCATGCTGGTGGCTAAGGAGATAGATTCTGGTGTTAGTGTGAAAGTGACACCAGCCAAAGTAACTTGAACACCGTGCAAATGTGGAATAAACAAGCGAGCCAGCTCATGATGGAACTGCACATTTATAGCCTTCTCACAAAACTCATAGCATGTCTGAAACTGAAAACAAGAGACGGCAAGCGGGCAAGCCTGCAACTCTGTGAGGGTGGTCGGTTCTTCTCTAACATGTCTGCCCCCTTTATTAGGACTTCAGGGTGCATGTTTTTCCATGGGAGAATCGCTTTGAGTTTCCACCTCATAGTCGGATAAATGATCAGATGACATGATTGATGCTATGAAAATTGTCTTGGAGAAATGAATGCTGGTCACAAAATTGTATTAGACTGCTGTTGAGAAATGATGAAATCTATCACCAAGGGAAAATGTAACAAGGGACTATTAGGAAGGGGAATAATATGAAGGGATGAGGGACTATGGGAAGAAATTATATTTAGGGACATGTAGGAGGGTTTGGGTAATTTATATGAGGTAGGGTTTGGGTTTTTATATTTGAAAATGGGTGGAAGGGAATTTGGGGATACTGGTTTAATAATTTTAGGGGAATAGGGAACATTGATATCAAGGAACAAATGGAGTCAAGGGGATATGAAAGTGATGCAAAATAGGATATACTTGGTGGCAAACACTTTTTGAAACCCTAATAGCAATTGGCTTGACGACTTTATATGAGGTAGGGTTTGAGAGTTTTTGTTGCAACCATTAGTAGCCACAAACCAACATCATACTAGCATAAAAATGGATTAAGCACTGAGATTTTGACCCTACCTAGCAAACCCAAGCGTTTAGATGGCACTTTGGTGCAATTTCGAGAAAATTTGGGCTTTTTGGTGTATGCGCTGCACCGCATGCCCAGTGCGCCGCACTCTCCCGGTGCACTGTGCCCATTCAAAATTACACTGGAGGAACATGCCCAATGTGCCGCTCTGGCCCGGTGCGCTCCAGCACCTGCTCTATGTGCCGCGCCTGCCTGACTTCAACCAATTTCACCCAAAACGTGCTCTGGCTCACCAAATTCACCTTGAATTGTTTCCTATTTGTTTTTGGAATTCAAAATGACTTTGAACTTCATGGGGAACTTGTTGTAGGGACATTGCAGACATGGTTTTGATTTTTGGTTCTCCAAAACCCATTTTGTAATGTTTTATTTTTGGCACTTTTTCACCATTAATACAACTCTCTCTTTTGGTTTCCACCTTGATTTGTGGCCTGAATGATGAATCTTTTGGCTAGTTTTTTGCAGGGATAGTGACATGTTTTGACCAAGGAAGACTATGGTTGCGTCTGAAGAACTGAATAACTGAAAAACATTTGAAAATATTACAAAAACACAAAATATTGACTTTTCTTCAAAACAGAGTTTTGAAGAATAGTCGTAATCCATCAATGTGACAACGAAATACGCGAAGCAAAACATGTATGGAGCCTCCCTCTAGCCTGCTGACATCATAGACATGTTGACAACTCAATTTTTGAAACCCTAGACCTATGATTAACATGACTCTTTGATTATTAAAAGATGACCCATTGACTCTCATGGACTCTCATAAAAATTGAAGAAAGACCTAAGCCAATAGGTACAAGACATGAGGGGAATGAAAAATAAGGCCCTTTCATTAGGCTATGGCATGCTCCTAAATGGAATGCAGGTGAATGAACAGAATGGGACCCCTAAAATTAAATGCAATAAAGAGTTTTGATCTCTGACGAAGGGCTGAACATACCAACTCTAAAATTGGCTCCAATGGGGATGGTAGCTCCTAGGAGGTGCCAAGAATGGCAGATCTCTGGAAGAGCTAGATAGTGCCTTCCTCCATTAAGCTATGGAGTCCATTACTTTGACAAATTGACATAAGACTCGTTTATTTATTGACTGAAAACTTGACTCAACTCGACTCAATGATGCAACCAAAATGACCAACACTTGACTCGACAAACTGAAATTAAAACTGAAACCTTTCTTCACAATTATAGCCTTCACTTTGGGCCCCAGACTGAAGAAAAGATCAGAGCACACAGTTGCAATGAAATTAAAATTTAAAATGGTATATACAATGATAATATGAACAACAGAAAACTTCTCAAAACTGGTACCGCTTGAGTAGCCGACCATTGACTGACCCTCCAGAACACTCTTCTCCGTTCATCTCCTTCAAAAGAAAGGAATTCTAACCATGATATGCAGCAATCATAAAAGGACCTTTCCAGAGATTTTCAAACTTACCGTGCTTGCCCTTTTCCTCATTCCTTGCATCCCACTTCAACACCACGTCATCCAACTGAAATTTGTCCGTCTTCGCTTTTCTGTCATAAATCTTCTTAATTTTCTCCTGCAACTTGAACATGTTTTGACAAACTTCTTCTCTCATATGCTGCAAGCAGATCATTTGATTTAGTCTTCTTTGCATGGGGTCATCTTCACTACCATCCTCTTGAAGGAGTTTTACTACTAGAGCTGCGAGAGAAACAGGAAACACGGTATCAACGCCATAAACTAGCTCAAAGGGGGACATACCAATGGACTTCTTCTCACTGACTCGATCTGCCCAAAGTGCATTAAGCAATTTAGTATGCCAACTCTTCTTGTTGATTTCCAGCAGCTTCTTAATGATGTTTCCTAAGGATTTGTTAAAAGATTCCGCCAATCCATTGCCTTGTAGATGGTAGGTAGTTGAGTGACCCAAAATGATTTTGTACTTGTTACAAAACTCAATCATCCTCTTAGATTTGAAGGTTTCTGCATTATCCATGATTAATTTATGCGGGCAACCAAAGCGAGACAAAATATTATTCTCAAGGAAAGAAATTATTACCGCATATGTAGCTTGTTTAGTGGGAACTACTTCAATCCATTTCATGAAATAATCCGTTGCCGTGAGGATCCACCTATGCTGACTTGAAGAAGTAGGATGAATTTCCCCAATGAAATCCAACCCCCACTGCTGAAAAGGGGCACTCACCTCAATAGGCTTAAGCGGCAAAGGTTGTAATTTCTGCTTACCTTCAAAAATCTGGCATTTATGACAGCTCTTGACAATCTTGTATACATCAACAAATAACATCGGCCAATAGTATCCTGCACAGAGAATTTTGTTTGCCGTATTTTTCCAAAAAAGGCAACTACCACAATATCCTTTATGGAAATCCTCCATGACTTGCTGCGCTTCTTCTTCCATCAAACAATTCAATAGAACGCCACCGGGATCTTTCCAATAAAGTGCAGAATTCAAAATGCAAAATTTAGCAGCCTTTAGCTTAAGTGTTCTACCTTTATTTCGAGACATGCAAGGTGGTGATGACAAATTTTGGAGCACATATATGATATCTAAATACCACAGGGAAAGAACAAACATATCGGATACCTGAATTGATGAACCTTCCTCATTCTCAACAGACATGGCAGCAATCAGGTTTATGTCTAAAGCATGCAAGTTTGATTCAACCATTAACTTTGCCAATCCCTGTCCTTTAACCAACTTGGTGGGCTTTATCTCCACATCGTACTCCAACAAAGCTACAATCCACTTGCCCCGTCGGCCTTCCAGATCTGTCTGTACTAAAACGTCTTTTATAGCAGCATTAGGAACATAAGCCAAAATATGAGAATGCAAAACATATACCCGAAAATCCTTTAGCGCTTTCACAAGTGCAAGGGCTTGCTTTTCAATGATGTCGTACTTTAATGCCACATCCCTTATAGTTCAGATGAAGAAATAAATTAGCCTTTTATGCTTATCTTTTTTCTACATTAATACAACTACCATAGTGTGTTCGGAAGAAAATGAAAACAATATGAAATCCTGAGTGTAATCTGGGCTGATGAGAGTCGGGGCTGAAGAAAGAGACAATTTTACTAAATTGAAAGATTTATAGCCTCTTCTATCCATGTCACTTGGCTGTCCTTCTTAAGAATATTTGTAATCTCTCTTAGGTGTTCAGCAAGATTAGGAACAAAGCGGTGCAGAAAATTCGTCTTACCATTAAAAGATTGAATCTCCTTCCTATTCCAGGGCAAGTCAATGTGCTGAATTTCTTCCACACATACTGGGTCAATACGAATGCCATCTTTTGAGATAATGTGCCCAAGAAGTTTGCTCTCATCCATGGCAAACAAGCTCTTCTTTGGATTCAACGATACACCATACTTTCTGCACTTTTGAAAGACAATTTTCAAATGATACATGTGTTCTTCATCTGATTTGGAAAACACGGTCAGATCATCAAGGTACACAACCAAAAAGACATCCTTCTCATTTGCAAAAGCCAATTCCATTGCTCACTGAAATGTGGCACCCACGTTCTTCAACCCAAAAGGCATTTTAGCGTAATGAAAAGTTCCCCACGAAGTGGTGAACGCTGTCTTGTCTCGGTCATCTTCATGAACTAAAATTTGGTTATATCCAAAATAACCATCGAGTAGTGACATCATGGATGCTCCAACTACTCGCTAAAGTATATGATCCATTTTGGGCAATGGATAATTGTCCTTTAATGAAACTTTGTTGAGATTCCTAAAATCAATGCACAAACGAATCTCACCTGTCTTTTTGCGTACGGGCACCAAGTTAGAGACCCAATTTGAAAATTTGATGGGAACAATGATTCCTGATTTGTACAACTTGTTCATCTCCTTCTCAATTGATGGCAACAATTTTGGATTAAGCCTTCTTAACTTTTGTCTAAAAGGTTTTTGATTAGGCTTAATAGGAATGGTATGTTGAATTATATTGGTATCATATGTCTTCAAGTCGGAATAGTCCCAAGTGAACACATCTACAAATGATGATAGAAAATTGATATATTGGGCCTTTACCTTTGGTGGCAATGCTTTAGATAGTTTCACCATTTTTGGATTTTCAGCTATCCCAAGATTCACCTCTTCGACTCCTTTCTCTGTGGGCAGCAACGTTGGCTTGCGGGCTACTTCATCATGATCAAAGAGTTCTTCTAAAGCGATTAAGCCTTTAGGAATAATATAATCCTTGAGCTGTAATACTTCCATTTGATTAACTTGTACATCATCTTCACCATCATCATATTCTATATCAATTGAAGTGTCTTTGAACTTGCCTTTGTTTTGCAGAAAATCATTAATCTCCTCATCATCTTGGAAAACTTGCCATATCGTTGATTGTCCGGGACGGTCGGATGATGCTTCACATGGATTTCAAACATGTTTCTTGAGTTTATTGGAATCTTCAAATTGCTTTCTGCCTTAGCAAGTGCATCTGCAATACCATTTTGAGCTTGAAGAACACATGTAATGGTGTAATCTAAAAACAATTTCAGGACATCTAGGTCAGCATTTCGGTAAGCACGCATCAAAGGGTGCTTCTCTTGATATTCTCCTTTAGCTTACTTAATCACCAATTCAGAGTTGCCATATACATCAATCCTGTTTGCATTGATTTTCTTTAGAATATTTAGGCCAGCAATCAAATCTTTGTACTCAACCTCATTGTTCGAACAATCAAAAGCAAGCTTGTAAGAACATACCCGCACATTACTAGGCACTTTGTTCGAGGTGTTTGAGGGAGAAAAAGGACTGCGTACCCAAATATCAATTCCAACACCATCATTTCCCATTTTGCCATCAAAATACATGGTCCACAATCCATCTTCATCTTCTTCTAAGTGTCGAAAATCTGCTAACTCTGGTTTTCCTGTTTGCTCTCCATCACCTTCAACTGATTGCCCAATGTTGTTTCGTTGCTCATGTCTTTATTTCCTCAAAACTTATCTGAAATTCTCTGCTATATTTGGAATATCATCTACTACAACTAACTGACTATCTATATCATTGAAACTATTTGAATATAAAAAAGACTCTAGATCGGTATGTACATAAATCACCAGATGATTAGCCGGTTTCTCCTTACTGGTAATCATATATTTCATTTTCTGTTCCCGGTATAATTTTGTCATTTGGCCAAACATGAGAATTGTTGTGTAGGATAAATCTAGTTGTATTGTCCCTTTCAATTTCACTCCCCAAGACCTGGAAAGAAGCATACCAAATTGAGGAGGAATGTCTGCTACAACAACATCCATCAAAACATTCTTTGCGGGAATTTAATCCAGACTTACCACTAAGTCCTTAATGAGTCCAATACATCTCACTCTGCTTGAATCAAATGAAAATAGATCCTGATATTTCCTAGTGATGTCTAAACCCGTCTTCTCCATAATCGCTTTCGGCATTATATTATGAGAGGCGCCAAAATCGAACATGGCATTATGTAACACAAACTTATGCAATCTCAAACTGATGTAAAAAGGTGGTACATCGTTGTCTGGAGACTCACCATTCAAATCTGGTCCAAAAATCAATTCAGGTTGATCGTCCTCCACACTCACCATATTAGACATTGGGTCAAAATTCAAAATTTTGGAGACTTGTCCTCTATAACTGTTGTTCCTCATTAATTCGGTCAAGGGGATGGATACCTTTAGTTTAGAAATTTCATTCTCTAAACTAAAATTTGAGATCTTTTCTACTTCTTTCCTGGAAAATCTTTTCCTTCAGCTTTATCCTTTGGTGCGGCTGGCCAGTTTACTTTTTCATGTGTTGGTGGAGACTTGCTAGTGGTAGGATCAACAAATTCTTTTCCTTTCTTTGCTGCAATAACTGGTTCATTTTTAGATGCTCGGACCTCCTTTCTCTTCTGGACTGGATTGATAGGTACATTTCTATTCCTAAGTGAATATTGACACTGTTGGGCAGACAAAGCATGCATATAACCTATCTGGTACTCATCCGACTCTTCTTCGAGAGCTGTGTCATTAGCCAAGATAAAATCTCCATCATTGTGCATCGCTGAACTTCCTGCATATTCGTCATCTTCAATGACAAAGGTGGGCATATCATCAAGAGTAAAGAAGTTATTTTCTTCACCTATTACATTATCTTCATCATCAGATTCGGGACCAACAAAATTTTGCTGAAGAGGTGTTTTTACTTGCTGTCGTTGTGGTGCTGGTTCTTGTGCTCGCTGCTCACGTTGTTTGATCTGAAATTGTGGCTACTGCTGGCCACAGAAATTAGGATTCCAAATCTATGGTTTGGGCTTATCAAGTGTTAATATTTCTGGCATCTTTTCTACCATGCGGAGTACCTAATTTGATGTAGAAGCTTCTTCTTTCATTGAGACCTTCTTCTCAGCTTTCAATCTAGCTCGACTGTCATTCAAATTTACCTCAACACTAACAACAATTTTCTGCATTTCCTCTAAGGTAGTTGGATCTCGCTCTCTTAGCTAATATCCCATATCCATATCAAAACCATCTGGAAAGTTGAGTAAGGATAACTTTCTAGATGGCCTTAAATCATCAGGGATCACATTATAAACCGCATTGAATCTGATACAGTAGTCTTGGACGAACTCACTGGCATTCCGCTTGATCTTGGTGTATTCAGAAGTAATTTGAAGAGGATCTTTTTTAACTTCCCAATGATCCAAAAAAATTTTTTGGAGCTTAGCCAAGGTAGGAATACTCCTAGCTGCCAAAGCTCTGAACCATTTTATTACCTCACTGCCAAACGTTTGCACAAAGAGTCTCATTGTTACATTTTCTTCATCAATTTCATACTACTCAAAGGAATCTGACATTTTGTCCACATTCTGTAGAGTCGGACCACTTTGAGGGGTGCCATCGAACAATGGAATCTTACTTTCATAATCTATGGGCATGTCATCTAACACTTGAGGTAGTGCAAGAGGAGCGAAACGAGCAGCCATGGCCCTTGGTGGATTCAGTCCGGGGGATGTTGGGGGAGTAGGTGCAGCTGATGTATGAGGTGTGTGGAGGGGATGCAATTTTGGATGTAGAAGAAGAGCTCACTGTAGATTTTTGATATGAGACAATAGGCTGCATAGGGATAGTGGGAATGAAGGGCGGTTCAGTGGGAATCCTTGAGCTAGATGCAATTGCATAAGGTCCAAGAGTCGCAGCTGCAGTTTCTAAGAAATCAACGAGGTTTGAAGCCACAATTGAAGTTTGAAGTTGTGTCAAAATATAATCATCAATTGACCAATTAGCTCATTTTCTTTCGAGGTATACAAGAAAATGAGGATTAGGGACAGTAGACTCAACAACAGTTTCATATTTGGTTTCAAACAATGATATTTTGAACTACTCATCAAAATTAAGCTCTTCACGGTATTCAAAAAGTGTAGGACATGAATAGGATTTAAACAATGGAATCACTGAGCTCTCTTAACGAAGAAGTCTTGGAATCAAATTGGGATTTTCATAGACAGGAGGTGGATTTGGATCAGGATTAGATCTGGTATATCTCCTTGAAGCCAGTGTCATATTTCAAAATATCAAAGGGACATAAACAACTTTCTCAGCCTATCAAATCCTAAGCTTATCATCCAAAATCTTAGAATCATCAAATATACTGGGGTGTTCACAAGTTAGAGTTCCCTTTAATGAGACTAGGCAGGAGATTGACTGAAGTAGCGTTTATCTACTTGCGCTAATGCAAAGAAAAAGCATTTAAAAGGCTACTTGGCTAATCTTCAAACTCCGTATGTAGTTTGAAAGCGAAGAATACTAACACAAAGAATTTCTTCCCCAGTGGAGTCACCTCTATGTTAGTGCTCAAATCTGCCTTAGGCTGAAGGAAGGCGGGATTCAAGATAATCGATGGGGCACGAGATGACTGAAATAAAAGCTAATGTTAGGCTAGATATGAAGTACAAGGGTTTGATTTGAGTTTTTAGGAGTTTTTGTGTTGGAAAAAGGGAAGGCAAATTTGGGCTTGGGGATGAGGAACAGTTTCTGTAGAGGTCTGACTAGGGTAAGGAAGGCGATCATCTTGATGCTTTTAAAGGGAATGAATGGGCATATCAGACTGATGAGGAGCTAAGGAGAGCAAGGAAGTTTCAAGGATTCTCCTTAAACAGATGAAAACATGGAAAATCAAACAAATTTAAAGGCAAAGCATGATAATCAATGGATTCTACCTTAACCACTTCATTTTCTCCATTGCAGAACATGATAGTAAGGACAATGATACACATACAAACTTACAATTATTGAGAGAAACACACCATCAAAACATAAAGCCACATGGATCCCAAACAATGCTGCAAAACCCTAGTCTTTCCTTAGCCAAAAATGTAGAGAAAATATGTACAATAGTATGCCAAAGCAATCCCGAGTGTCCAACCCTGAAAATGACTGAAAGATTACATGGTATAGAATAGATCAACCCATTGCCATGCCTCTAGGGGTCGAGCTTATCATTTTAGGATTTGTTTCAACGAATTCTAAACAAGGAACTAAAATCTAAGCACCCAAAACAACTTGCCTCTATATGTTAGGAAACTGATTCATTCATTTAATTTTCACTTTTTAGTGAATGAATCATCTAGAACAAGTAAATAAGTGCCAAAATTATGACATGTTTACTCAATTACATCAAGAGAGATCAACAATTTCATCAAAAAGAAAAACTAGGAAAACTGGCCGAATTTCTGAGCTGGAAGGTGAAACATTGAGCTAAAATCCTCTATGCGTCATGCCAAATCCTCTATGCATCATGCCATTTTGAGGCTACGTTTGAGGCACCTCATGAAGTCCAAATTTAGCCCCAGATAGCTCATTGGAAAGCCCTTCTTGTCTAATTTCCAACCCAAGTCGAAGTTTTCAATTTGGATGTCATTTGCCCCTCCAAACCTGCAATCTCCCAAGACGGCTTCCTGTGTGTCAAAATAGGGGCAAAGAGGTCATGTTTTGAGTGTTTTTGATCTCCTGAGGCCTCAAAACTTGCCCAAATTTCTCGGCCATGCACCAACAGTCATGATTTTCCATGGAAAATCCAAAAATATAAACTTTTTGTCATTTGGAGCTCCCTAGCAAAAGCGCACGCCACATGGCGCGGTGCATAGGGAGAAAAACCTTGTTTTTTTCCTAAAAAATTTCAAAATGTGCTCCTAATTTCTTGAAATGTGGGTTGTACCTTCTCCATCACATGTCATGCTGGGCCAAAGAGGCCTCGGCCAACATTCAAAGGCGATCATGCTCCTTTTGCCTCTTTTGCTTCTTTATTGCCTCCCTCAATCTTGCCTTCAAATTCCTTATCCGAGCCTTGGAACTCATATTGTGTGCCCTGTAATGGAAAATCATATGCCTCAATAACGCTTTGTCCTTGTCAACCTTTTCCAGTAGTTTCTCCAGGTGGATGTTGATCCACTCGAGCCAGGACTCTCGGTCATCATTAATCTCTTGCTCCAATGGACTGACCTCAATCCTCCTCTGTTGGGCAACTCGACGATTCTCATAAATGTTCTGCAACTCCATGATTTCACGTTGATCTTCATGCTATTTGTTCCTCTACTCTAAGTATCTGATGATCCACTTAGCCCTCTCCAAGTTGAGGGATAATGTGTTGATCTCCGTCTGCTGCTCCTGGATGATCTCTCTAAGTTTGACACTTTCTGGGCCCGTACTTGTATCATCATCATGAATGAGAATGAAGTCGGTCTCTCGTTCACCTGAAGGGCCCTCGTTATGCATTGGCCTCTTGCCTCGGTCCTGTACCTATGGTGCTGATGTCGGAAGTGAGGCCCCTTCCACCCCAGGTGGAGATAACACTCGCTTCGCTGCTGCAAACAAAGGTCTAGTGCCCTTCTGATATGTGATGAATACCGACACACTAACAGTCTCATGATGCTCATACTGATGAGAAGGTCCACCTGTCTCAAATCTAGCCTCTGAAGGTCCCGACGGAGCTCTGAAAAAATCACGAGAGATGAAATTATTCCAGGTGATACCTTATAACTCAAGCTGATGCACTATCAAAATCTTAATGAGAGAAAAATGGCAAATTCTATTGAACTGCTGATCAGGGGTCTTGTGTTGTACAAGGGCGGTCATCCTCTCTGTGTTTCAGCATATGAAAAAAGGAATGTTCATCATCCTTACCCCAGTGAAATGCATGAGCAACCTAATGTGATAAGCACATAACCAAGAGAAACGGCCTTCACAACTGAAACACTTCATAATTAACTTCATGAGAGGGGCATATTCATCTTTGAGATATCATAAGGGAAAGACTCTCTTAAGCTGCCTCAAGAAACCGGGTTTAATATAAGGTTCGTAATTTTGCCGATCAATCTTTCGCCTCTTATTCCAAGGTTCTCCAACATTAGGCATGTCGGTGGCTAAGGGGATAGATTCCGGTGTTAGTGTGAAAATGACACCAGCCAAAGTAACTTGAACACCATGCAAAAGTAGAACAAACAAGCGAGCCAACTCATGATGGAACTACATGTTTGCAACCTTCTCACAAAACTCATAGCATGACTGAAATTGAAAACAAGAGATGGCAAGCGGGTAGGCCTGCAATTCTATCAGTGTGGTCGGTTCTTCTCTAACATGTCTGCCCCCTTTATGAGGCCTTCGGGGTGAATTGTTTTCCATGGGTGAATCGCTTTGAGTTTCCACCTCATAGTCGGATGAATGATCAGATGACATGATTGATGCTATGAAAATTGTCTTGGAGAAATGAATGTTGGTCACAAAACTGTATTGGACTGTTGTTGAGAAATGATGAAATTTGCCACCAAGGGAAAATGTAACAAGGGACTGTTAGGAAGGGGAATAATATGAAGGGATGAGGGACTATGGGAAGAAATTATGTTTAGGGACATGTAGGAGGCTTTGCGTAATTTATATGAGGTAGGGTTTTGGTTTTTATATTTGAAAATGGGTGGAAGGGAATTTGGGGATAGGGGTTTAATAATTTTAGGGGAATAGGGAACATTGATATCAAGTAACAAATGGAGTTAAGGGGATATGAAAGTGATGGAAAATAGGATATACTTGGTGGCAAACACTTTTTGAAACCCTAAGAGCAATTGGCTTGACGACTTTATATGAGGTAGGGTTTCATAGTTTTTGTTGCAACCATTAGCAGCCAGAAACCATCATCATACTAGCATAAAAATGGATGAAGCACTGAGATTTTGACCCTACCTAGCAAACCCCAAGCGTTTAGATGGCACTTTGGTGCAATTTCGAGAAAATTTGGGCTTTCTGGTGTATGCACCACATCGCATCCCCAGCGTGCCGCACTCTCCCAGTGTGCCGCGCCTGTTCAGAATTACACTGGAGGAATGTCCCCAATGCGCCGCACTGGCCCGGTGCACCGCACCTGCCCGACTTCAACCAATTTCACCCAAAACGTGCATTGGCTGAGCAAATTCACCTTATTTGTTTCCTCTCTGTTTTTGGCATTCAAAATGACTTTGAACCTCATGGGGAACGTGTTATAAAGACATTGGAGGCATGGTTTTGATTTTTGGTTCTCCAAAACCCATTTTGTAATGTTTTATTTTTCGCACTTTTTCACCATTAATACAACTTTGTCTTTTGGTTTCCACCTTGATTTGTGGCCTGAATGATGAATCTTTTGGCTATTTTTTTGCAGGGATAGTGGCATGTTTTGACCAAGGAAGACGAGGGTTGTGCCTGAAGAACTGAATAATTGAAGAACATTTGAAAATATTACAAAAAGACAAAATATTGACTTTTCTTCAAAACAGAGTTTTGAAGAACAGTCGTAATCCATCAATGTAGCAATGAAATACATGAAGCAAAACATGTATGGAGCCTCCCTCTGGCCTGTTAACATCATGGACATGTTAACGACTCAATTTGTGAAACCCTAGACCTATGATTAACATGACTCTTTGCTTGTTAAAATATTACCCATTGACTGTCATGGACTCTAATAAACATTGAATAAAAGACCTAAGCCAACAGGTACAAGACATGAGGGGAATGAAAAATAAGGCCCTTTCATCAGGTTATGGCATGCTCCTAAATGGAATGCAGGTGAATGAGAAGAATGGGACACCTAAAATGAAATGCAATAAAGAGTTTTGATCTCTGACGAAGGGCTGAACAGGCCGACTCTAACAGACACCTTCCCTATAGATTTAACCCTTCACGGATGATGTATCATGTGATGTATCTCCTTTTGATGTTTGTGATGTATTATTAGGACAAAAATACATGTGGAAGCGACACCCTATATATGAGTCTAGACCTCGGTCTATGACTATTACTTTGGGAAATAAGTTGTACAAGATACCGGTGGTAGCACCACCTAAGTCGATCTTTTTGATCACTACAAAACAATGTAGTAATATTATTTCAAAGCCAAGAAAATTCATTATGCTGATGATACACCCTTAGAGAAACAACAATGTTGTGGCCACAACTTCCAGACATGGTTCCACTGCACAACAACAATAGATGGACAAGGTCATGGAGGAGTACAAGGATATTTTCGTCTCATCTACAGGGGTACCTCTACATAGTCAAGTCAAGCACTCCATTGATCTAACCCTGGGCACATCGTTTCCCATCAAATCGATCTATCGATGCTATTTTCTAGAGAACGACGAGATCAAGAGGAATATTCATGATTTCTTGCAGATAGGGGACATCAGACCATGCTCATCACCCTCTGGGAGCCCGTTTGTAATGGTACAGAGGAAGGATGGGACCTACAGACTCTGTATTGACTATCAGGCACTGAACAAGATCACTGTCCAAAATAGGTACCCAATCCGAAAGTTTGATGACATTATGGACAAGATCAAGGGGGGGAATATTTGAGCGAGATTGACTTGAAATCTGGCTATCACCAGGTTCCTATCAAACCCTATGATGTGTGGAAGACTACCTTCAAATACAAGGAGGGCCTTTTCGAATAGTTAGTAATTCCTTTAGGGTTGACATAGGTCCCCACAATCTTCATGAGAATAATGGATGACATCTTGTGACCCTTCACCAATCGATTCATGTGGGTGTACTTAGATGATATCTTGATCTTCAACCAAGTTTGGGAAGAGGGCCTCCACAATATTCGACAGATCCTTCAAACCTTGCGACAACACAAATTGTGTGTCAATTTGGAGAAATGCACTTTTGGCATGACCCAGGTTCAATATTTGGGGTACATCATTGATGACCAAGTTGTGCATGTCAACCTAACCAAGATTCAAGCCATTCAATATTGGCCAACCCCAACCACTCTAATAAAGATCCACAACTTTCTAGGTCTTGCCAATTTCTACCGCAATTTCATGTTAAGGTTCTCTCATATCACTTGGCATTTAACTCAAGTTATTAAGGGTAGAGTGAAAGAAATGTTTTTTTTGTTCTGAAACCCAAGAGAAGGAGTTTTCTGAGTTGAAGCATCACCTTTGCTCTGAAGTAGTTCTCACATTACTAGGCTTGCACAAACCATCTGAGATTGACAGAGATGCCTCTAACTATGTTATTGGTGCAACTCTTACTTAACAAGGGGATTCAGTGGCATACCATAGTGAGAAACTTTCATACAGAGTCCAAAAGTATCCCCCATATGACAAACAAATGTATTCCATTGTACAAACCTACCATCAATGGAACAATTACATGCTGGGGAAGGAAATGGTCATACACACACCACTGACCCCTACGCTTCATACAGACACAAGGGAAGTTGCAAAACGATCTCCATTAGAATTGGTCTACCTACTTGCAGCATTTCCATTTCAACATTAAGTAAAATAAGGGAAACACCAATAATGTTGTAGAGTGTGTCAGTTGACCACTAGTCATGGCATTGATCATTGTGCTCGACTCCTATGGGAATGAGAATTCTGGGTGACTACATCTTTACTATAGTGATTCAAAATTCAACAACGCATACCAAACACTCTTGGAAGGGAAGAAATTTCCAAATTTTCATGTTCAGGATGCACTTCAATCCCTGCTGGGACTCATTAGTTTTCCTTCAACTGAGCGTGCCAAGGTGATCTGGGAGGCTCACTACAATTGAGTCATGGGACATTTCAGAGTAGAGAAAAAAATGGCAGTATTGGGGAAGTATATTTATTGGACGAAACTTTGTTAGGATGTTGGGAAGTATATTAGATCCTGCACTACTTGTCCCATTTCCAAACTAACCATCAATAAATAAGTCCTATATACACCTCTACCCACTCCTATTCAACCTAGGAAATCTATCTCCATGGATTACATTTCGGACCTTCCTTCTACTAAGCACAACAACGACTATGTTTTTGTGGTTGTTCACAGGTTCTCTAAGATAGTCATCATGGCAGCCTGCGAGAAGAGTATCACAACAGAGGTCACTACTAAGCTCTTCTTTGAGTAATTGTGTGTACACTTTTGGATCCCATGTTCCATTCTCTCAAATTGGGATAGAAGATTCTTGAGTGCATTTTGGTGAAGTCTTTCTTTCATGCTGGATACAAAACTTACTAAATCCACAACTTTCCATCCCCAAAGTCATGGCCAAATAGAGGTTGTTAATATGATGATTGTACACATTATGTACATGTACAACTTGAAGCACTAATTCTCATGGGATGAAATTGTTAGGATATTCCGACACATAGGAAATAGTTAAGTTCAACTTGTTCTAGTATAGAGTTAGGTATAGAGTTAGGTAAAGTTTGTTTCTTTACCGTTGTACATTTTGTAACTTACAATCCGACGGTCACGATATGTAGTGATCTGACGGTTCATTCTCTCCTTATTACCGACACTTGATCCGTGGCTTGACACCCAATTGGTCCATGAATTCTTTTTAAAGCGCATGGAGGGTCATTTGTAGGTTAACCGTGCATGAGAGAAGCTTATGTAAATTTTCATTCTTTTATTAATAAATTGCCTGTATTAGCCACGTTGGCGCAGGCCGTGGACTGTTTCCCTCTCTGAGGGTTTTAACCACGTCAAAATACTGGTGTATTGATCTGTGATCTGTTTGTGAGCGGTGTCCTTCTGGTGTTCTGTTTGAGGAACTTACCCTGTAAATTCCTACAGATAGTTTTATATAAATTCTTCTTTCGTGACTTTGTTTTATTTAAATTCTTCTTATGGAATGTTTTGTATGAATTGAAATTGTTACATGTACATCATTTATGCAAATGGAATTAACAACAATGTTATTTGACATCTTGATCCGAAATTTTAATCTTTCATTTTTTATGAATAGATGTCTCTAGTTCATACGCAATGAATGATTATTTTTATTAATGAGAAAGTAAAATATTTCCATTCAATATATCTTATCTCTCGAGGAGATATGTAACTACTATTTTTTTTTTTTTTTTTATGATTTTTAATGTGAATCCATCAAAACTAGTTGAAATTCATCTTAGTTTGTTTCGCAGAATCAATGAGTCTAGATGTGTTCTTCCTCAAGGTTTTTCAATTTAATTTTGCATTAAATGGTAGTTTTATTTTATACTTAAGAATCACTCTTTTTGTTTAAAATTTAAATTATTCTTTAAATTTTTACAACTTACCACTTTATACCAGTTAGAGTTTTCTTATGTTGATTCTATTGATTGTATATTTGTACATAGTTGTTAATCCCTAACAAGCTATAAATATCCACCTGGGATACCTAGAAGAACTTTATTGATTTATTTCTTGTAAGGGAAGGAAAATTCTAGCTAACTTAGTGTTGATGGCCAAAAATGACCTCATCAACATTTGGAAGACCACCATGTGAGAGCCGGAACTAAGCCCTTATCCATTTGATTTGGTGGTTCTGATTTGTTCAATTGGATCTAGTTACCCCTTCACTCTCCTTGTTCACCTGTGATGTCTCTAATTAACTACAAAAAGAAGAGGAAATCAAATCTACCCTCTTCCTACATGCTTCCAAGGAATAATCCCTTAATTTGAATTGAGGGATCAACCAAGACACTCCTAAAGGTATTCTTCCATAACGAGATTTCTAAAAATGTTTTTTTAAGTACAATTGAAAATTAATCTAGAATGCAACAAGCAAAGGAATATATAATCTATCCTATCTCGATTAGGACAAGATATACACCTCACCCAAATCAAGAGCAAAGTGATTAAACACATGGGGATTTTACATGTTCATTTAATTATAATACCCAACTACATAAGAAGTTCTAATAACTAATATAGTAAGTACACAACATGAGTTGTTTGAAGATTTTAAAACAATGAATGCTTATTCATAAAATGTAGAAATAGTTCATATAATGTAATGACAATTGAATTGATTTAATATGGAAAATTTCTGAGTAAGTAGTTACTCAAGAAAAAAAAATTAATGCAAGAGCACATGGGAAAGTCAATAACAATTTAATGTCACTACAAGATCAGATAGTTGATTTTATAAACAATAATTTACATATCTAATAAAAATGCAAAATATGAAACAATTTACACAGAACTTCCATTGAAAAGAATTAAATTTTCATTAACAAATAAAATTACTTGCAAACATAGTCAATAAACCTAATCTCCTTGCTCTATTTCTTAATGAATCTCCAACAATATTTCCAAAATCATGAGCTCTGCTATTGGAGAAAAGAGCTGAAATGGTGCAAATTTTGCCTCAAATATAAAGATTAGATCTTGAAAAGAATATCCCCAATACTCATATTTGAGTTTTTCTCTCTAACTACAACTAAAATTATCCTCACAAAAGTTCTTAAAGTCTAAAAATTGAAAAAGAGAGGAACCTTTTCCTCATTCTAAAAACTATTATTTATAATTTATAAAAAAACTATCATAAAGGAAAGCTGTTGGAAGTGGTTGAGATCGATCAACTTTGGAGCTGAAAATCCTCTTCCTTTTTTTCTTTGTTACTTCAATATTATTTCTCCAAATATTCTTTCCCTAATTTCTCCAATCAACTACCAACAAAAACAATCCAAATTGAAATGGACAATAATTAGATTTTCACATCAAACTTAAATTACCAAAATTGGGAAAACAAGTCTCCAATAAAAAATTGATTAAAATAAATGAAATATGTGGTTCACAATGATCCCTGTAAAAATTTCCTTGGTCCAAGAAGGATATATTCAAACTAATTTGCAACAGTAGGGGTTTTTGGCAAATGAACTTGCTTGAAAATAGATTCCAAAATATTTTTTTGTTGCCATTTTATAGCCTTCATTTCTACTATTTGTTTCTCCTAATAAATCTTACTATTTGTTTGATTTTATGCTCTCATATTATCTTCCATAGATTTATCTCTTCAATGAGCCATCCTAGGCCTCATTTGGTTGAGTAGGACTCAAGATAGAGTTACTCAAAGTCTAGGCTCCAAAACTGTCCAAGTGCTGGAGAATGCACAATTAAGGAAATATTTCTTAGCAATTTATGTTAATGTTTCAATTTTTTTTTATAATAAAATAAGTAAAAAATAATAACATTAAATTAAAGAAATATAGTATACAAACTTAAATAAAATAATAAAAATACATTTAATCAATGAATTTATTCATGATATAAAAGAAGGAATATAAAACTAAACAAAAATAAAACACAACATTCATAAATATATGGGAAACAAATATGTGAGTGTTTAATGTTATATAGATATGAATGAATGAATGAATGATATTTTAACATCCACATGAATAAATAGAGTCTATGGAACTACGAGCCTCCCCATTTTTTGTCTTTTGCAATTCAATCATTTTCTTACTCAAATTGATGATGAGGTGACAGGGTCCTTCTAACAATCCCCTCACTCAAAAGGTATTGCAAAGAAATTGATGCTAGCATACCACCATAACTATCCATGATGTCTTTGAAAGCATCACATTCCAAAATGAAATGATTTTCCAATTCCATTGCCACAAAAGTGGAAAAAGTATACAACCATTCCTACCAAGCTTCTTTAGGTCTCTTCCACCATCCTGTTTCACACCGAAGATGATGTGAGTTAGTTCTTAATTGAGCAATAAAGATCTCTTCTCTCCACAAAATTCTAATTCCAATGTACTCTTTTTGTTGGATATCACAAGTGGGGTTGAATTCCTCAACATAGTACTTCTTCTTTCTTCCCAACTCTTTCCCCATATATGCTTATGCAACTTCTCCATAACAAAATTATTTAACTCAATATTTGTGGGACAAGCATTGAGGTAAACATTCCATTTTTGTATCCATTTATTTTTTTGTCTCATTCATAATTTCTTTCTTTCACTCATTCCTTCATTAAAGATAACTTTCAACCATCTACCTACTAACATTTTCTCAATTCTTTTTATATACCTTATAAGGCGCACCACAACAATTGCTTCGATGGGAGCTACTCATGTTTCACTCAAAATTATCTCATAAGGAAGTGATTTTTTTTTTTTGAACTTGCTCATGATCAATCATTTTTTTGTTTTCCCAATTTGTTTTCATTTTGAAACATGTATGTTTCTTTCCCACATTTCACACCCATAGAATATCACTGGAAGAACTAGGAGTCCAAAGGGCACTTTAATCATTTTCTAATCGCACAACTCAGTCTCTCTACATTTGTTTTGAAGTGCATATAATGATTTCCACCTTCCTAAAATTCTCTTCTTTCCTCAATCCTTCCAATTAATCTCATTGTTGAAATCGATCCCAAGGTAATTGTATTCATTTACTTCCTCGAAAATGTTTCATTCAAATAAGAATGTGTTGGAAAATACTGGAGAAGGGGGGGGGGGTGAATCAATATTCCTTAGTAACTAGCACTTTTAAATTTTTTTTAGAGCATTAGTTAATCTTCAATTATCATTAATTTTTATGTAGTAACAATAGTGAATCAAAAACACATGAGGCACAAAAAATTTAGGTGGAAAACCCCCTTCGAGTCAAAAACCACCCAAAACTCTTATAATAATTCTTTAACCTTGAACTCCAATTGAAAAGAAAGCTCCAACTTCCTAAAATCTAGAAAATAATTATTGTTCAGCTCCCACTAGATGGATGCTCCAACGCATGAGATTCTTCAATAGTCAACTGAACGGATGCCCCAACACCCAATGAGCTACAACTCACCCTAGCACCACCCTACCACCTTGAAGTTTTCATAGGCTTGAACCTGTTGGTGACTTCATGCACTAGCCTAGCAGCACCCTACCACCCTATAGAAGAATAAAAGAAGATTGGACTCTCGTACAAGGGAAAGTGGTCCACTTTACAATGATATAGAAAGATGTAGAAGAAGATGACACACTAGACCATAACCCCAACTATGACACAACTGGCTAATGATGATCCTAGACCTCCCAACGCTGCCTCTTCAAATCTTGGTAGAAAGACACTTGTACAACATTTACAAAGATAATTTTACAATGACTTTGTACAATGATACTTTTACAATGTCTGTATGCAGTGCTACCCACATGAAGACTTCATGTGGTGAACTTCTTGTTGTTGTTCTACACCTTGATTTCTGCTCTTGCCATGCTACCCTTTCTCATTTTTCAGAACATTAGATTATGCATTGAGTCTTCTCTTGATGAATATATAATACCTGCAAAAAGTCTTCAAGGAAATACCCATGACATGATAATAGAAAAAGTTACCTCATCCTGCAGAGCATATGTCAGTGCTAAACAAGAACAACAAATTAGAATACAAAGAACCTAATGCAATTAATAAATGAACATGCATATACAAAAGATACTTACCTATGGCTTACCTTTGCTGCATCATTTTGCTACACCTTGCTCTTTGTTGCCTTAGAAGGTCTGGTCCTTTACACCCCTTGACAACACTTGATCTAGTTTTTCTTAGCTTCTACAAGCATGATATTTAATCTGATGTATCTTGGTGATTTTGGATCCCCAACATGCGATCTTTATTTTAGTAGAAGCCCTCTAAGTCTTCTTTCCAATGCCACAGGTCTGACCCAATTTGGACTTTTCAAGGCAAAGTTATCCCCAATCTCTCACAATGACCTAATTATGGACCAATTCAATAGAGTGAACTTGTACGACGTGCCACGTGTCACTGTTTCCTCCTTTGGCTCTAAAATTGATGCACTATTTGCCACGTTTTATAGAATTCCAATCCTCTTCTTAGAGAGATAGTTATGATGATTTTACAAAGATCGCTTCTTCGAGACGAAATTTGGCTGCCTCCAAAAGCCCTAACTTCCACAGATCATATCTCCAAAATTATAGTGAACCAAGATCGGAAATTTTCTCACGATGGTCATCAGGATGGAAAATCAAATGGGTTTTAATTTCCAAATCTAAGACTTCACATAAATGAAGTTATAGTGAAAATTCCACGATCACTCCATTTGGAGGATATATGAGATTTCTTTTTATAGAGTTGAAAGGGGCTTCTATAGAGAATGTTGGAGGGATTTTAGGAGCTTAAAAAATTATTAGTTATTGACTATTCAATGAAAAAAACCAATTATGAGTGCCATGCCACAACCCCATAGGGTTTTAGCCCACTAACTAGGGTTACTAACTTCAAATATGAATATCTCTCAAACCATGAAGAATTGCATGGCGCGCCATATATCAACAGAAACATCTCAACAAGTAGAATCCATCTAGAAGATGCTTGACTCAAAATAGAGTAAGTTATCAAGTCAAAATTCCCTTGCAAGATCAGGGTAGCCCTTGGTGCTGCTTGGATTGACATCAGTGACAACCTTAGATGATGTTTAGATCAACAATCTCCCCCTTTCGCATTGATGGAAACACAAGTACTCCCCCTATGATTAGGGCACCTCTTCCTACTGCCTTGTCTCCTTGCTTACATCAATCGAAAATGGAAACTCTCCTTGACACACAACCATCCTACTGACCTGTACACACTTCCACTCCCCCTTTATTTTATGAATAAGAAAAATATAATGAGAACTTGGGAGAATCCCAAGTTTCTGGTGAAGATAGCCAAATTCTTCGCGAGGTAAAGGTTTAGTAAATATATCAATGATTTATTCTTTTGTACCAACATATTCAAGTTTGATATTTTTTTCAGCGACTTTCTCTCTAACAAAACGATATTTTATTGGAATGTGTTTTGTTTTTGATTGCATGATAGGATTCTTGGAGATGCTAATGGCACTGGTGTTACCACAAAACATGGGAATAGGCTCACTGAATTGTAATTAAATATCTTGCAAATTTTGTTTCATCTAAAGGACTTGAGTACAACAAGATACCACTGCAATGTATTCTACTTTCACTGTGGATAACGAGATTCAGGTTTGTTTTTCTCTTAACCATGATACGAGGCAACCACCTAGATAGAATGTTGCTCCACTAGTACTTTTACAATCATCAATTCTTCCTGCCTAATCTGCATCTCTAAAGGCTTGAATAATGAGATTGTTGCCCCTGGGATACCACAAGCCATATTCTATTGTGCCGTTTAGATATTGAATAATTCTTTTGACAGCAATAATATGTGATTTTTTTGGTGCTGCTTGGAATCTTGCTACTTGTCCAACTGCTTGCATAAAATCTGGTCGGGAGGCTATTACATATAAAAGACTACCAATCATAGATCTATACAACCTCTTATCCACATCCTTAGATGAGTCTTCTATGCTCGATTTGCAACCTGTTATCATCGAAGTAAGGACGGGTTTGCAATCTTGCATTTTGAATTTCTTGAGAATTTCCTTGATGTACTTGGCTTGACATACAAATATTCCTTTCTCTTGCTAAGATATTTGAAGCCCTATGAAGTATGTCAACTCACCAAGTAAAGACATCTCAAACTCACTTTGCATCTTTATAGAAAATTTCTTACTTAGTTGATCATCATTTCTACCAAAGATTATATCATCCACATATACCTCAAAGATTTTTAAATTATCCTTATCTATTTGTACGTAAAGATTGTTATTAGCAGTATGTTTCTTGAACCCTTGTTGATGTAGATATCCATCAAGAAAATCATACCATGCTCTGGGAGCCTGGTTGAGCCATATAGAGCCTTCTTTAACCTGCAAACATAATCTTCCTTTTCTGATAGTAGAAAATCTTCAAGTTATTCAATGTAAACTTCTTCTTCTAATTCTCCATTCAGAAATGATGACTTAACATCCATTTGGTAGACTTTTATTTTTCTTGAACATGCATAGGTGAGAAACATCTGGATGGCTTCCATTCTCCCAACTGTTTGAAATGTTTCGTGGAAATCAATTCCTTCCACTTGTGCATAGCCTTTGCAAAACAATCTTGCTTTGTTTCTGGTAACTTGGCCATATTCATTCAAGTTGTTCTTGAACACCCATTTAGTCCTAATGGCATTTTTATATTTTGTTCATGGAACTAAATCCTATGTGTTATTCTTCTCAATTTGATCCAATTCTTCATTCATAATTGCTACCTAATGTTCTACCCATTCCCTGTATGGTTCTGTTCTTTGTTTCAACAACTTCATTTTGCTGAGGTGTTCGTGCTATTAAAAATGTTTTTTTATTCCATTTTCGTCACAGTATTGCTGAAATAATTTGCAAGTGAATTCTTCGCCATTATCTGATCTTAGACACTTTACTTTTAAATCAGTTTCATTTTCAACCAACTCCTTGTAGATATTAAAGCACTCAAATGCTTCAGATTTTTTCTTTAGGAAATTGATGGTTGTCATCCTAGTATAGTCATCTATCATTAACATGAAATATAATTCTCCATCTAAGACTTTTGTTCGCATAGGACCACATAGATCAACGTCTATCAATTCTGATGGATGTGATGCACAATGTTCTTTTGTTTTAAATCTGCATTTTGTCTGCCTGTCGTGCCAACAAGCCTCAGGTAGTGTGTTGGAAGGTTTTAAGAGTTTCAACATTTCTCGTATTGCTTCCTTTTTTCTTATCTTGACAAAATTGTCAAAGTTTATGTGACCCATTCGTTTGTTCCATAACCATATTTTATCTTCTTTAGATAGTAGACATGCTTTAGTTGTTTCATCCAAAACATATATGTCATTTGGAGCTCGAATTGCTGTAGCCACAATTTTACCATACCTGCCTTTCTTGATTTCACATTTTTTGGAGTTTAATAGCATTGTGTGTCCTTGATCACACATTTATCCAACACTGAGCAAATTGTGATCTAAGTTTTCAACCAATAGAATAGTCTTGGCTAGAGAATATTTTCTTTTGAGACTGACAGTACCTGATCCTATAACATTTGAAGATCCATCATTTCCAAAGGACACGGTTCCATCCTTCTTCTCTTTCAGAGATACAAATTTCGTTCTATCTCCAGTCATATGTGTTGAGTAACCACTATCAACATACCACAGATCTTTGTTGTTTTGAGTCTTGAGAGCGAGAGCACAATTATCAGTGTTCTTCTTCTTCCATGTCCATTCGTTCTATGGCTTTGAAGATTCTTTCGGAGGATTTAAAGTCTGCAGTCTCTGGCTATGTGTCCAAAGTTTCAAAATTTGTAAAATTCGATATTACTTCTTAAATGTTCAAATCTATTGATGTTTCGTTGAGCCCTGGGAGGTTCATATTTGACAGATCTCCTAAAATTTTATTAGTTCCTAGGCTACGTGAGACATTCTACAACTTTATCACCAATTTTTTCACATCAATAATAATAGCCATGAAAAATATGTTGGTACCTAGATGAAAATCTTCGTCGGGGAATTGTCCTCCAAGGCTGTTCTTGCGAATATTGTTCAATGAAGTCTACATGTCTGTCAGATCTCATAGGTTCATTGTATTTTTTTGTAAAAGGTCCTACTTCTTCTTTGTAACCAAGGCAAATTTTGTCATTGTAAGATCGTTGAATGTTGATGAGTTCTTCCAACGCCCTTGAGCTGTTGACATAGTTTTGCATAGTTTTTCCCTTCTTCACTTCCTTATGTAGCGAGACTCCTTTGGCTTCTAATGCTTCCCTTTCTCGGTTTCTTTCTTCCAAATTCTTTTGAAGTGACTCTTTAATACATTTGTGTTCTTAAACTTCAATTTTGAGACCTTGAACTTGTTCTTCAAGAGTATTGGAATAGATATTCTCGGCCTTGAGCTATTTTATAAGCTTGATTGCCTCCTTAGAAAATTCTTCAATGGTCAACCCTTATTCTTTGTTGCTTGATACCTCTTGTTTATTGTGCTTGGCCATAAACAATACTCTCTAATTGGCTTCTTCTTCACTGTCACTGTCTTCATTGGACGATGAGCTATCTTCTTTAGAGAGAAAGTTCCTTTTGAATCCTTTCTTCTTGCCTTGCTTGTTGAATTTCTTAAAGCCTTTCTTTCCTTTTGAGTTTCCATCACTTTTGTTTAGACATTTTGTTGTCAAATGCCCAACCTCACCACAACTAAAAGATATCAATGGAAGTTTACCTTTGAATTTCCCCTTACCAATTTTTAGTTTTCTCGTAAAATAAGAATATTCTCCATCTAAAAAACTTTCTTTGTCATCTTCCTTTTCTTCACACTTGCAGGTGTAGGTGAAGGTCTTTTCCTTTGAAGATTGCTTGTCTTTATTGGTTTTCTTAGATGCAGCAAATGCAGTTTCTAGATGCAAAGTACCCTCTTCTTCATCAAGTCTCATTTCATATGGTATGAGAACTCCATGTAATTCCTCTTTGCTGATTTTGTTGACATTTGCACTGTATTCTAAGACTGATACCTTTGGGTTGAATCTTCCTAGTAATGTTCTAAGAATCTTTCATATAATAGCCTTCTCATCAACATGCTCTCCCAATCCTTGTAGAGTGTTGGTTATTTCATCAATGTGTTGGAATTATGCAGCAATGTTGTCATCTTCTTTCATTATGAATTGCTCAAAAGTTTCTATGTAGATTTGAAGCTTTGCTTCTTTGACATTTGAGTCACCTGCATATATATTATCAAGCTCATCCCATACATTTGTAGTAGTTTTACAACCCAAAACCTTATCATAAGCAGATTCAATAAGTCCACTAATAATAATATTCTTTGCATTTGCATCATTTACCAAATTCTTCTTACCTTGTTCATCCACGGTTGGTGTAAATCCATTTTGAATAGTGTCGCATACTTTGTAACCTTGTGCCATGAGATAGACCTCCATTCTTCCTTTCCAGACTGCATAATTATTTTCATTCAATAGAGGTACACCATTCTTGGTATGCCCCATGATCTCCTTCCAGTTGTTAAACTGATATTGAAGGAACCAAGCTCTTATACCAATTGTTGGAAAATACTGAGAGGGGGGTGGGGTGAGTCAGTATTCCTTAGCAATTATCACTTTTAAATCTTTTCAGATCATTAGTTAATATCCAATTATCATTAATGTTTATGCAGTAAAAACAGTGAATAAAAGAATACGTGAGGCACAAAACATTTAGGTGGAAAACCCCCTCCAGGTCAAAAACCACCGAACGCTTTTCTAATAATCATTTCATCTTCAACTCTAATTGAAAAGAAAGCTCCAACTTCCTAGAATCTAGAAAATCATTCTTCTCTAGCTCCCACTAGATGGATGGTCCAACACCTGAGATTCTTCGGTAGTGAGCTGAACGGATGCCCCAACACCCAGTGAGCTACAACTCACCCTAGCACCAACCTACCACCCTAAAGTTTCCACAAGCTTGAATCTGTTGGTGACTTCATGCACTAGCCTAGCACCACCCTACCACCCTATAGAAGAATAAAATAAGAATGGACTCTTGTACGAGGGAAAATGGCCCAATTTACAATGATATAGAATGATGTAGAAGATGATGACACTCTAGACCATAACCTCAACTATGAAACAACCACCTAATGATGATCATAGACCTCCCGAAACTGCCTCTTCAACTCTTGGTAGATAGACACTTGTACAACTTTTACAAAGATTCTTTTACAATGACTCTGTACAATGATACTTGTACAATGTCTGTATGCAATGATGCCCACTTGAATACTTCATGTGGTGAACTTCTTGTTGTTGTTCTGCACCTTGATTTCTTCTCTTGTCATGCTACTCTTTCTCATTCTTCCTAACTTTAATGCATTGAGTCTTCTCTTGACGAAGATATAATACCTGTAAAAAGTCTTCAAGGAAATACCCATGACATGATAATAACAAAACTTACCTCATCCTGCAGAGCATATGCCAGTGCTAAACAAAAACAACAAATTAGAATGCAAAGAACCTAATACAACTAAGAGATGAACATGTATATACAGAAGATACTTACCTGTAGCTTACCTCTGCTACATCTTTTTGCTACACCTTTCTCTTTGTTGCCCTAGAAAGTATGGTCCTTTGCACCCCTTGACAACACTTGATCTAGTTTTTCCTGCCTTCTAGGAGCACGATATTTAATCTAATGTATATCTACAATTTCAGACCACCAACATGTGATATTTGTTTCTATAGAATCCCTCTGAGTCTTCTTTCTAATGCCATAGGTCTGACCCGATTTGGACTCTTCAAGGCAAAGTTATGCCTAATCTCTCACAATGACCTAACTATGGACTAGTTCGATAAAGCAAAACTGTATGAAATTCCACGTGTCACTATTTCCTCCTTCTGCTCTGAAATTGATACATAGAAAAATTCAGTCCATGCACTATCTATCACTTTTTACAAAATTCCAATCCTCTTCTCAGAAAGATAGTTATGATAATTTTCCCAAGGTCACTTCTTCGAGATGAAATTCGAGAGCCTGCAAAAGCCCTGACTTCCACAAATCATTTCTCGGACATTATAGAGAAAAAACATTTGAAATTCGGTCATGACGGTCATCAAGATGGTGAATCAAATGGGTTTTAATTTTAGAATCTAAGACTTCATAGAAATGAAGTTATAGAGACAATTCGATCATCACCCCATTTGGAATATATATGATATTTCTTTTTATAGAGTTGAGAGGGGCTTCTATAGAGAATGTTGGAGGGATTTTAGGAGCTTAAAAAATTATTAATTATTGACTATTCAATGACCAAAACTAATTATGAGTGCCATGCCACAACCCCATAGTGTTTTAGCACACTAATTGGGGTTACTAACTTCAAACATGAATATCTCTCAAACCGTGAAGAATTACTTGGCATGCCATATATCAACAGAAACATCTCGATGAGTAGAATGCATATAGAGGATCCTTGACTCAAAATAGAGTAATTTTTGAAGTAAAAATTCCCTTGAAAGATTAGGGTAGCCCCTGGTGATGCTTGGGTTAACATCAATGACAACCTCATATCATCTTTAGATCAACAAAACATATGCTTGTTATGCTTGCTTTTACTATAGAAAATCATTATTTTTTCTTAATGGTATTGACTTGCATCCCCACCGGTTTGAAAAAATGTTCAAGGGCATATAGGTTCATCTACAATCCATGGGCCATTTTAGTAATCAATGCAAGTTCATCAGCATATAAAAGAATCTTTATCACAAACTCTCCCAACTGAACACCATACCCACCTTGTAGATTTATCCACTCTTCAAATTTATCAATATATAAACCAAGAAAGGTATGGGATAAAGGGAAGCCTTCCTTAAATCTTATGTCACTTCTAATTTTGTTTTAAATGCCCGTTGAAGTTCTAATTTTGACTTTCACCTCTTCATAAAGCTTATGGACATCGGCTCTTTAATGCAAAGGAATTCAAATTTCTTCCATTCTACAATGCAAATTATCTCTAGGGACTATGTCAAATGCCTTTTTGAAGTCAACAAAGCAACAAAATACTTCTTCTTTGTCGCCCCAAACCTTTTCAATAGTGTGTCTCAACATGATATGATGATCTACCATAGAATGCTTTGGCCTAAAACCTGCTTGTGCTTTTTCCCTCTTTTCTTTTAATTTTACCCACTTGTTGATTCTATTTTCTACCATGCCGCTAAAAATATTTGCAAACAAAGGATTTATCATAATGGTTCTATAGTTTGAAGGATCATTAATGTATCCACTTTTAAAAAGGGGTATTGTTAAACTAGTTGTCCAATCTCTTAGGAATCCTTGCTAATTGATGTTGTTGAATATTTCCATGATGTGCGGTGCCAAAATGTTCATTCGCCACTTTAGATATTCTACTTGAAGTTCAACCAAGTCCTTTTCCTTCCTTGTCTTCAAATTTTTAATTCCTGCCTCCACCTCGTGTAATATGAAAACCTTTGTCATTATGTTGATCCTGGGAGGAGGCTTAACCTCTAATTATTTTTCAATGAGTTGCCTTGCATAGTCAAAACACTGATTAGCTATAATATTATTTTCAATTTTCCTCTTCCTTGGTTTAATTTCCTACCAAATAGGCTTCGGGTTACTATTTCCTAGATATATTAACTCTTCTCACCTTGTTTGCATGAACTCGTATTTTTTCCTTTTTAAAATATGCTTATATAGCTTTACATTCATCTTCTCCTCACCTACATTTTTCAAGGTTCTCCTTGTCATTTTTCATTCCTTGTCTAAACAAGCATTCACAAGAAAATAATTTGATTCTGATTTCCTATTTTTTTCTCTTTTATAGTGAAAGTGCACCCTGAATTAAAATTGTTAACTCATGACTGTCGAGGCTTTGGGAACCCGTTTTCTCCTTTTGAAATGATCTCTCCAGCATTGTTTTGAAGATAGTGCAATTTTCTTGTGTCAAAATAATTTTTCCCCTTTACATCGATTGTCGAGAACATTGGGTTTTCCTCCTATGTTGTCTTTCTTCTAACCGAGATAACTTTATATAAATTGGGTTATGGTCTGATTCTAAGTCCCAAATATGCTCTCCAATCTTAACTTCATCTATCCTTTCTATTAAGCTTTATGAACAAATAAAATAGTCAACGACAATTTCCACATTGTATTTGTTGCAAGTGAAGTTCTTGGACGTTTTCCATCCATCTAGACCATTGCAGATACTTAAGTATAAAGCACCAGACAATGTAAGTAACTCCTCTCCAAATTGATTACTATATTTGTCATTTTTTGAACATCTCAACCATTAAGGATTATCCTCTTCAATGAACAAGATACTATTGTGATCTTCTTTGCAATAAAGAATGCTAGATTGTTCATTTGTTATTCTAGCATTGAAATATCCCACTAAAATAACTTCTCCCTACTGAGAATATTTGAAAATATCTTGCTTTAAAGATACATATGAATCTTTGTTGTCCAACGCCTTATTTTTGTAAGTTTTTTATACTTGAGATGCAAAATAGCATGCTGCAATTCTTATGTGGTTCTCATTCTCTATTATTTGAACCATAAACATTGTTTATTTGTATCGTATTTCACTAACTAAATGTGGTGGCCTTCCTTTTCTTTCACTAAAACTAGTATTCCTCCATACCCTTTGCCATTTTCTACTGCCTTGTTCCAAACTGCTAACTTCAGTAATTGTCAAACATAGGAGTTTTACCACCATCATGTTCATCATTTTATGTGAGACAAATTATGTCTTTACCTTCCACAATAGGCTCTATCCCACGTCTCCTCCTAAAAGGGTAACCTCTACAGTTCCAAAAAACTAGACTTAGGTAGATCTCGGTAGGATTTGATTACTACGTGATCTGGAACACAAGAATCAAATTTGAGTCTTCACCCCTTTTCATCCATGTTGATCATGTTGTTTTCCTCCCTATTATATAATTATTGGTTTTTATTTACTCCCATCTTGTTGCTTTACTTTTCCATGAGGCCCAAACACTCCAATAACCATTTTACCATGGTACAACCATGCTCTTTTCCCTTCATTTCTTGCTGCTCAAACTTTCTCCACTTATTCTCTTCTCCCTTCTTGTTGTTTGCTAGTTAAATATTCATATAGGAAGAAGTGTGAGCCTTTCAAGAGTTACTTTTTTCTTAATATAGGTTATTTTTCTTGCAAAATTTCCATGATGACTTTTATGGGTCGACGCCTCTCTTCACATATCTTTTCCCACCCTCGTTGCTTGGCAATATTTCCCTCTCCATTGTAATTTATCTTTCAAAATGTCCCTTGTCAAATTGAGAGTTATTTTATTATTTCTATAGTCTCTTATTCTCTCGATAAGAAAGTTTGTTTCCCTATATTTTCTTTCTTTGTGTTCTCCTTCATGTGCTCTACGAGAACTTACATCTTCTTTTTCCTCTATCGTGTAACCATTAGAGTCCTCAGCTCTAGTTTTGATTTCTTTTGGAATGTATGCCCTCTTGTTCTCTTTTGTTGTCTTTCCAAAAAGGACTACTTGTTAAGATATTTGTGTATATACCTAAGTTGTTATAGATATTATCACATCCTTGTTTGTTTCCATTGATCCATTCCTAGTTTTCCATGATGCCTTCATGTTTTCCCATTCTCATTTTCCTGCCTCCGTAGCATGTTGTAACATTGTTACCTACTCTTTTAAAATCCTATTATCTTCCATTAAATATCGATTTGAAAGTGTGATCTCTGAAATTTTGCAGTCTCTTTCCTTTTCTTTTGCTTCCAAAATTCCCAACCTTGCCCTAGCCTTCATCAATTATTTGACATTTAGATTTGATGACCAAGTAAGAGGTGTAGATGTGGGACTATAAATGGTTGGCTCTTTTTTATTTCGCTACTCCTATTTGTTTTCTTTCTCTGCGACTAATTACTTCTTCTTTTTCCTCATTTAAAGCAGGAAAGCATGTGCTTCAAAGTGGCTCGATATTGTTTTACATTTACCCAAATCCACTTCCATGTTTTGTTAGCTGAAGAAATTTTGACTTGGCCCAAATGATTTGTTTCCACAAAATATAATATTTCCGTACCAATTTTAACATTTACTATTGATTTGTTTTCCATTTGTATTAAAATAAAGGAGGATGGGAGGGAGGAGCACAACTCACGTGGAGTGGGCCCTCCCTCCACATAATATATTTGTTTCGAAACAAAAATCAAAACCTCTCTCATATTCGTATAAAAGCCTCCCTTGACCACATAATCTCGAGAGAGGGAGCCTAAAATTTTTAGAAATCGACATTTAAGTTTTGCTTCCAGTGCCATGCTAAGGTATATTTATTATTAAAAAAATTATTATCTATTTTAATATTAGTTATGATATATTATATTTATAAGAAACTTTATTATATCATTATTTATTATACATTAGTTCTTGAATCCATAATTTTTTTAGATTAGTTTGAGTTAATAATAATTAATCAAAAAATAATTAAATAATTAAAAATTACTATTTTCAGATAAGAAAAAAAATCTAAATATGTCTAAATTCTATTACTGTAAAAAAATGATACATGGAGGCATTGGCCTCTGCAGTTATTAGCCAAAGTTCATGCCATATTGCAACCAAAACAAAATGAATACTGCCAAGAAGGGGGAAACCAGTATAGTCCAAAATAGATTTGTTGCCCTCGCAGGGGAAACCAACATGTGAACATAGTGTGATATTCTTTTGAAAACAGCTTCAAAACCAACTATTTTGCTCAAAAATGTAGAAATCAACCCATAGGGCTGGGTGTCGGGAACATGAAACCAGAAGAAATGTGTTGGTTTAGTTGTCATTTGTTGTTGATGGGTGTTCTTCAAGAAATAGGCACCAGTAGGCGTTGAGGGCATCCTCTTCTTTTTGCACTTCACCCGTGTCTTCCTTCTCACTCTTGCCGATCGTGGGGTGGTCCAGATTTTCTGAATTCTACTCTGTTGCTATCAGAATTGAAAGTAGAAGGCTCTCCCTCAGCAGTGTCATTCTTCTCCATTGTGCTAGTGGGACATCCTTCAGCGATGGAAGGCTCCTCCTAAAACGTAACTGTTATGGTGGCCCTAATAAGAGGTCGATCTAGAAAGCATTGGTATGTGAAGTGAGTTGTATAACTGAAATGCTAAGAGCTGGAAGGGAGAGCAGTAGCTGATGGACAAGTTTGCGAAGGCTGGGAGCTAACAACACGTGTGCGACCCCTCCCACTGCATGTATCAGGATAACAAGCCAAGAAATGATTTGACGAGGGGGAGGAGGAGTCAGAGATAGTTGAGGGTGAAGAATGGAGCGTTCTGCCTCTACTGCTGCCCCTCCAGCAATGCATTCGATGACGCAGCCGAGGCATAATTTCATAGGTAGAAAGGGACTGATTGTGAGTAGGCACGGAGTAGAAATGATCACTTAGGGTATCGTTATCAAAGGCAGAAGGCTCAGAAGCGAGGGTAAAGTTACATAACAGGCTTTGCGAATAGTGGTTGCCCTTCCCGAACTCTGTACAACAAAGAATTTGGTATCTCCTGCCTATTGTCGTGCGAGTGCTTGGCTCCACGACAACCAGGGGGAACTTACATTTCAGAGGCAGAGGAGCATAAACAGATGAGGATGCGAGCCGAAAAGCACCTGAGGTTTCCATAATGAAGAGCCGAAGCAGGATGGTGAGTGCAGCATTGAAGTGCATCCATGAAGGGTTGTAAGACATTTTAATGTCGCAGTGTGTGAGATTACGGGTGGCCATGTGGCTACGCCACTTGCTAGCCCATGTCTCCACCATCACTTCAACCATTGAAAACACTCGCATCTGGGGCCTTTTTTAAATAAATTAAATCAAGTACAATTAATCTAATTAATCTAAATTAGATATCATTTTTGGGGTTCAACTGCGTTCAGTAAGTCATTAATCTATGACCATTTCCATGAGAGGTAGTCGAAGCTGACTAATTTCTCATGACTTTTGAATAGTCCACTTAGCACTCATTGCATCGAGTGATGATCACAGGGGTGAAGAAGTGGGATTGAGACTAGTGAAATGAATCACATAGCGTAAATCATCACTTCTGGTGTTTGCACCTCATAACTAGGACTTCCCTAGAGGTCACCCATCCCAGATTGCCTCCAGCTCAAGTGCAATTAACTATGGATTCTTCTCCACAATCAAGCCCACTTAGCTTCTTACCCCATTTGCAAAACCTTAGCAAGTATTGTGCCTCATGAAAATTCAAGTAGATTTCCCTTCACTCTTTTGAATTAATTATTGGGGGTTTTCGCAATGCATTATATTAGATATCATTTTTGAGATTCAACTGCATTAAGTAATTCATTCATCTATCGCCATTTCCATGAGAGGTAGCCATAACTAACTAATTTCTCATGATTTTTTATTAGTCCACTTAGCACTCATTGGATTGGGTGATGCTCACAAGGGTGGAGAAGTGAGATTGAAACTAGTGAAATGAATCACATAGCGTCAATCATTACTTCTGGGGCTTTCACCTAGTAAAGAGGATTCCCGAGAGGTCACCCATCCCAAATAACCTTTGCCTCAAGCAGGCTTAAGTATAGATTTTTCCAAACAATCAAGCCCACTTAGCTTGCTACCCCATTTCCAAAACCTTAGCAGGTATTGTGCCTCATGAACCATTCAAGCAGAGTTCCCTTCACTCTTTTGAATTAAGTATTAATGTTTTTCCCAATGCATTATATTAGATATAATTTGTGTGATTCAATTGCATTAAGTAAGTCATTCATCTATGACCATTTCCATGAGAGGTAGTCGTAACTAACTAATTTCTCATGATTTTTGAATAGTCCACTTGGCACTCATTACATCGGGTAATGCTCACAGGGGTGAAGAAGTGGGATTGAGACTAGTGAAATGAATCACATAGTGTCAATCATCACTTTCGGGGCTTGCACATGGTAACCAAGACTTCTTGGGAGGTCACCCATCCTAGATTGCCATTGACTCAAGCGCGATTAACACTGTAGTTTTCCCCACAATTAAGCCCACTTAGCTTGCTACCCCATTTTCAAAACCTTAGCAACTATTGTGCCTCATGAACCATTCAAGTAGAGTTCCATTCACTCTTTTGAATTAAGTATTGGGAGGTTTCGTAGTGCATTATATTAGATATCATTTTTTGGATTCAACTGCGTTAAGTAATTCATTCATCTATGGCCATTTCCATGATAGGTAGTCGTAACTGACTAATTTCTCATTATTTTTTAATAGTCCGCTTAGCAGTGATTGCATCGAGTGATGCTCATAAGCGTGAAGAAGTGGGATTGAAACTAGTGAAATGAATCAAATATCATCAATCATCACTTCCGAGGCTTGCACCCTATAACCAAGGGATCCCTAGCGGTCACCCATCCAAGATCGCCTCTGGCTCAAGCGTGCTTGACTGTGGAGTTTTCCCACAATCGAGCCCACTGAGCTTGCTACCCCATTTTCAAAACCTTAGCAAGTATTGTGCCTCATGAACCAAGTAGAGTTCCCTTCACTCTTTTGAATTAAGTATTGGGTGTTTTCACAGTGCATTATATTAGATATCATTTTTGGGATTCAACTGCGTTAAGTAGGTCATTCATCTATGACCATTTCCATGAGAGGTAGTCATAACTAACTAATTTCTCATGATTTTTGAATAGTCTAGTTAGAACTAATTGCATCAGGTGATTCTCACAGGGGTGAAGAAGTGGGATTGAAACTAGTGAAATGAATCACATAGCGTCAATGATCCCTTCTGGCACTTGCACCTTTTAACAAGGACTTCCCGGGAGGTCACCCATCCCAGACTGCCTCTGGCTCAAACATGCTTAATTTTGGATTTTCCCCACAATTGATCCCACTTAGCTTGCTACCCCACTAACAAAACCTTAACAAGTATTGTGCGTCATGAACCATTCAAGTAGAGTTGCCTTCACTCTTTTTAATTAAGTATTGGGGGTTTCCATAGTGCATTATATTAGATATCATTTTTGGGATTCAACTACGTTAAGTAAGTCATTCATTTATGACCATTTCCATGAGAGGTAGTCGTAACTGACTAATTTCACATGTATTTTGAATAGTCCACTTAACATTCATTGATATTCCGAATGACCATTTCCATAAGAGGTAGTCATAACTAACTAATTTCACATGAATTTTGAATAGTCCACTTAGCATTCATTGATAGTCCACATAACACTCATTGCATTGGATGATGCTCACAGGGGTGAAGAGGTGGGATTGAAACTAGTGAAATGCATCACATAACATCAATCATCACTTCCAGGGCTTGCACCTGGTAAATAGGACTTCCCAAGAGGCCACCCATCCCAGATCGCCTTTACCTCAATCACGCTTAATTGTGGAGTTTTTCCCACAAAGCCCACTTAGCTTGCTAACCCATTTGCAAAATCTTAGCAAATATTATGCTTCATGAACCATTTAAGTAGAGTTCCCTTCTCTTTTCAAGTATTGGGGGTTTTCGCAGTGCATTATATTAGCATTTTTGGGATTCAACTAAGTTAGTTAAGTCATTCATCTATGACCATTTCCATGAGAGGTAGTTGTAACTAACTAATTTCTCATGATTTTTGAATAGTCCACTAAGCACTCATTGCATCAGTTGATGCTCACAGAGGTGAAGAAGTGGGATTGAAACTAGCGAAATGAATCACATAGTGTCAATCATCACTTCCCGGGCTTGCACCTAGTAACTAGGACTTCCTGGGAGGTCACCCATCTCATATCGCCTATGGCTCAAGTGTGATTAACTATTTATTTTTCCCCACAATCAATCCCACTTAGCTTGCTACCCCATTTGCAAAAACATAGCAAGTATTGTGCCTCATGAACCAATCAAGTAGAGTTCCCTTCACTCTCTTGAAGTATTGGGGGTTTTCACAGTCCATTATATTAGCATTTTTGAGATTCAACTACGTTAACTAAGTCATTCATTTATGACCATTTCCATGAGAGGTAGGCATAAATGACTAATTTCTCATGATTTTTGAATAGTCCACTTAGCACTCATTGCATCGGGTGATGCTCACAGGGGTGAAGAAGTGAGATTGAAACTAGTGAAATGAATCACATAGTGTTAATCATCACTTTTGGGGCTTGCACCCGATAACCAAGACTTCCCGGGAGGTCACCCATCCCAGATCGCCTCTCGCTCAAGCATGCTTAACTGTGGAAAACTCCAATGGGCTTGATTGTGGGGAAAACTCCACAGTGAAGTGCGCTTGAGCTAGAGGCGATCTGGGATTAGTGAGCTCCTGGGAAGTCTTGGTTATCAAGTGCAAGCCCTAGAAGTGATGGTTGACACTGTGTGATTCATTTCACTAGTTTCAATCCCACTTCTTCACCCCTATGAGCATCACTCGATGCAATGAGTGCTAAGTGGACTATTCAAAAATCATGAGAAATTAGTGAGTTACGACTACCTCTCATGGAAATGGTTATAGATGAATGACTTACTTAACGTAGTTGAATCCCAAAAATGATATCTAATATAATGCACTACGAAAACCACTAATACTTAATATAAATTAGTTGAATAAATGATAATATTTACAAAATAATTATTCTAAATATTTAAAATTAATTATATAATTTTATTATATATTTTTGAATTAATTTTATTAACAAAATGTAGAATATTTTGAACGTATTTTAAGCCTGGGCTATAAAAATCACAAACTTTGAACAAGTATTATTTTTAAATCGTACATCCAAACTCTACAAAATTAAAGTCGCTGAGAAACTAAAGGGAAGCCACACACAATGGAGTGATCAAAGTAGACAATCGAGAAAAATGAAAACCCCACAAAATTAACAAAATCAAAGCACAAAAGGAGTGAAATGACCAAAATTTATATAGAGGTTCACCATATTTTATTTTATTTTAAATTTTTCAAGGTGTTATGGTCAAAACAATGGCGACACACTAGGTGAAAAAATTATCTCTGGTTAAAGGTATGAAACATGTAAAAAAGAACGAATGATGATTAGGTGATACAAAATACCAAATCCCAAATATCCAAATAGATTTTTGCTTGATACACAGAGTTAATACATAGAAATCATATCCTTCATTGTCCATGAACTTATTAAACTAGTATCCCATGAATCATGTGTATTAACAAACTTGGTATATGCAACAAGAAACTTTGTCAGCACTTAGTTTTGAGAAAAGAAGGTATTCAAGTGTGGGCATTATGATGCATGTGTTATCCTTAATAGCAACTCAATTGTAATAGAACAAGTATATGGTAACTAGATGAGTCCACACGCCAGTTCAGAGGTGACAGAATGATGGAACAAAATACCAAATGATGGGTCAAAGTTTTGCGTATCAGAATCATAAGTTTGATACGGGGAGATTCTTGGCATTACATGTTGTCCTTGATGACAACATACCTGATGAGTTATCCTTTATGAAAACCTATTTGATGAATGGAGTCCTACTTGATAAGTTGTCTCTTCATGAAAATATACTTGTTAAAGGTATAAACATGATGTGTTTATAGATATGATAGAATTCATGGTAGTTTAGAGGAATCAGTTCAGAGGAATGATAAAGTTAGAAGTTCGAGAACTATACACGGGTTCTGTTAAGCCAAGTCATGTATGCATGTGAGTTTAGTGAATAAAATTAGCGTATGGTTTTTGTAACATGGTATTCTAAATACCAAGGGTCCTTACCATGGTATTGGCCCACATTAATGAGCTCAACAATAGATATTACCACTGGCGCACTAATGTAGTTTTGAGTCATGGTATTGGATAAGGGATAAACTATATAAAGAGGTGTAGATCAAAGCGATATGTGTGAAAGTGATGGAAACCTTATGAATATTTAGACCAAAATAAAATATGCATGTTATGGGTTTTTGATGATTTTCTTGATCTAAACTAAGTATGCACCTAAGAGTTTGATGAAGGATGAGATCCAATAGATCTAAAATAATTATGCACCAATAAATACAATGATGGCTTAGGATCATGGGACCTGAAATAACTTTTCACTGTACAATCTACTCATGGATTGACTAGATCTAAGTAATGATGCATATTTTTATCTATGAATATTATGATCTAGGTTTTTCTGAAGTTCTGAAGAGTTGTGCAATTTTAGGTCAAAATTTTCAGATCTATACACTGGTTGGTCTCAAGAAAAGTATGTATACACAGGGGTTAGCTTCTTCAAAGTCATGTATATAAAGTAAGGGTTTTTTTCATAAATGAGTTATTAACCTAATCAGTGTTGCTTCTTCTCTGTTATTTTTCAATGATGTCCTCATGATTGATCTGAGTTGAGTGATAATGTCTAAAGTGGAACTGATTGAATGATGAAGTTGGATTTGGTTATTGATTAGTTGAAGAATACTTGCCGATTGTGATTGAATATTATAGACAATTCTTTGATTGGTTCAAAGTGTTGCACTAGATCTGAGTATGGTTCAGTGTTGTAGTAGATCTAAGTATGTTTCATGAAGAACCATCATGATAATGTTATTCTTGGAATTGATGTTTCAGAAAAAATTATAGTCCCAAGTACAGTCAGAACAGACTCAGGGAGAGATGAAAGTGTGAAATTTCAGTATTCCACTTCCTATATGTGGATCTTATGAATACAAGTCGAGTATATACACGAGTTAGAAACTAGACAATCATGTATATGTTAGTTTGATGAAGAAATTGTTGAACAGAATCAGAAAAAGGTTTTGATATGGTTCACGCAATTATCAATTGTCTTTTCTTTTTTGATGGATGATGATTATAGTCTGTTGATACTATATAGAAGTACTTTTCTCCCTAATAAGTTGTTGATGACTTGATTTATAAATGGTTGATGATGTTGCCTTGATGATTCTTACTGATATAGGCAACTATCAGATCTAATAGTGAACTATTGGCATGTTCATGGGGAGCTTTTTCTCTATTTATAATAATGCATTGTTGGCATTATGTTTGCTTTATAATTCCTCGGTACATAATGATGCTTATCAATGGTGATGATGCTTGTGTTTCTATGTTGCGTTCATGGGTTGCCTATGTTGAAATCATAAATGATACATATATATTTCTTGAGACACGTAGTTATTTTGAAGTTACTGATCATATTTATGGATGATTATTTTGATGCATATAGTACATATGTTATGTTATTCACATGGTGATCTTCATAAATTCAAGGAGAAAACAAAAGCTTGAGTACACAACTTCATTAGTTGATGATGATAAGTGTCACTCATTACTTTTATGTTGTTGTCATCCTGACTTCAAAGATGGATAAAATTAATATGGTGCAATTATGAATGAGAATTCCTATAGTTCTTGGCTGTGACATGGTATATTGTTTGAGAATTTTTGCTCCTGATCATATCAAGAAAGTTTGACAAATGACTGTGAGCTCATGGTTTTGTTTTCACATTGATGAGAAGCTAGATACATACTGTTATCTCTATGATGGATACATTACAGATAAGGATCAAATGGATGACTACTTAAATTGCACACTAGTAAATGATGTTGGTATAAAAGATCTTCTTGTATGAAGAAAATTGGCCAAGAGAATGGTGTTATTGGAGGTTTCATGAAGACATAGCTATTTGAATATATGGCTATGTGGAGACATGGATTTGTTAGTCACATAATCATGATGAATTGTTACTTTATGATGATATGCTTGGTTCTCACATATGTTGATTATCATGGTTGATGTTTATTAGACGTGCGATGTTAGAAAACTCCCTAGTGATGATACATGTTTGATATATTGAGGAACGATCATGTGGTTCTTCCTACAATGATTTGATGATGATGAGGACTATGGTTCTTTCACATTTATGATGTGATGTGAATAGTTTTGTGAAGAAATAGGCATTACTGCTTCGAGATATGGCATATGCTTAGTTGATTCATGAAAGGCTATATTTTTAATGAACATAGATAAAGGATTTTTCTACTAAAGAAAAAGAGAAAGTTGATATTGATAAGGTCAAAAGGTTGAGTTGATAGCAGATATATATGAAAATCTTTATACTGCATACTTAGTCATAGGTTGATGATATTAAAGCTACATTGTCTTATCTTGTGAATTAATGATGGAAATATATAGGTTCTTGTTCTGGAAGCTATTGATAGATTATTATTGTGCAGATCATATATGGTGTATGATATTTGATGATAACTACCATGTTCTTGTCTTTGGTATTTGTTATTAATATCATGTATATAAGTTGATGTAAAGGTCATGTAAAGGCCTATGATGTAATAATTGTCATATTTAGTCATGTATGGACTTTTGAGATGATGTCAAAATGTAATCCCACCTGGTTGGATGATTGAGTCAAATATGTATCCCCACCTAGTTGGGTGATTGATGTAAGTATGGTTCCTTGGTGATAGGAAGGTCATATTCAGTTGAGTCATAGAGTTGTGTACTTCATTTTACATCCGTAAGAGATTTCAACATGTACTGAGGGGGAGAATGATCAAAGAATTCAACATGTTCTCAGGGGGAGCAAGGTTAGTACTCATATTCATCAGTTCATATATGGAAGTCTTCATTTAACATTGGTTCACCCTTTTCCCTTGATGTCAAATGGGGAGAGTAGCTTGTTGTTTGGAGAGTAGCTTCATGTTTTGGAAAGTTTGGTGATTGGCTTGATGTTATTTACAGGTTATGGTGACCAAACACCAAAGTGGTTGGCATCAAGTCCAAAGGGGGAGATTGTTGGCATTATGATGCATGTCTTGTCCTTGATGACAACTCACTTGTAACAGAACAAGTATATGGGAGAGTAGCTTGGTGTTTGGAGAGTAGCTTGATGTTTTGAAAATCTTGGTGCTTAGCTTGATGTTATTTGAACGTTGTGGTGTCAAAACACCAAAGTGGTTGCCATCAAGTCTAAAGGGGCAAATTGTTGGCATTATGATGCATGTTTTGTCCTTCATGACAACTCACTTGTAATAGAATAAGTATATGGTAACTAGACGAATCCACACATCAGTTCAGAGGTGACAGAATGATGGAATAGAATAGTAGAATGATGGGTCAAAGGTTTACAGATGAAAATTAGAAGTTTTATATGGCGAGATTGTTGGCATTATGTGTTGTCCTTGATGGCAACCTACCTAATGAATTGTCCTTGATGACAACCTATTTGATGGATGGAGTTATACTTGATAACTTTTCTTTTAATGAAAATCTACTTGTTAAATGTATAAAGAGAATTCATTTAAAGATGTGACAGAATGCATGGCAGTTCGGAGGAATCAATTTAGAGGAATGATAAAGTTCGAAGTTCAAGAACTATATGCGGGTTCTATTAAGCCAAGTTGTGTATGTACATGAGTTTAGTGAAGAAAAGTAGCATATTGTTTTTGCACCATGCTATTCTAAATACCAAGGGTCCTTACCATGGTATTGGCCCATAGTAATGAGCGTGAAAATAGATATTGATCCTATCAATGATTACCACCGGCAATAATGTAGTTTTGACCCGTGGTATTGGATAAGGGCTAAACTATGTAAATAGGTGAATATCAAAGTGCTATGTGTGCAAGTGATGGAAATCTTATGAAGAGGTAGATCAAAAGAAAATATGCATGTTATGGGTTTTTGATGCTTTGCTTGATCTACATTAAATATGCACCTAATATTTTGATGATGAATGAGACCTAATATATTTGAAATAATTATGCACCAATGAATACAATAACGGATTAGGATCATGAGACTTGAATTGACTTTTCATTGTACTATCTTCTCATGGATTGACTAGATCTAAGTACTGACGCATGTTTTTATCTCTACATATGATGATCTGGGTCTTTCTAAAGTTATGAAGAGCTATGGAATTTTAGGTCAAAATTTGCAGATCTATACATTGGTTGCTCTCAGGAAAAGAATGTATACACACATGTTAGCTTCTTCAAAGCTGCGTATATAAAGTAAGGGTTTCTATGATAAATGGTTGATTACCCTAATTAGTGTTGTTGCTTCTCTGCAGTATTTCAATGATGTCCTCATGATTGATTTGATTTGAGTGATAATGTTTGAACTATAATTGATTGAATGATGAAGTTGAATTTGGTTATTGATTGATTGAAAAATACTTGCAGATTGTGATTGAAGATTACAGACAGTTATGTGATTAGTTCAGATTGTTGCAGTGGATCTGAGTATGATTTAGTGTTATTTTCAGAAATTGTAGTGGTCAAGTTTCAGTTTTCAGTATATTAAGATTTTCACGTGGGTTACCTTAAGTGAAGTAGCGTATACATTTTGACATTTGAATGATGAAGGTTGCAGTTGATTTTTTCTATTCATACATCATTCTGAGTTCAATTCTATGCACTAGTTACAGTGATCTGACTATTCTAATTGATTGATTGAGTTTTAATTAAGTGTCAGTTGATTGGGTTTCAGGGATTGTTTGATTTTGTGTGTCAGATATTGATGAAATTATTATAGTGATGATTGAGCATAAGTGTTGATATTGGATCCAATGTGAAAATTCATGAAACATGGTCCATAGATGTTGTTGAGGGTCCATAGATGTTGTTGAGGGTTGGAGCCTTTAGTGAGGAAGTTGAAACTTCCTTCCAGTAGTAGTTGTTGATCAAATCAGGGGGTTGGAGCTCCTTTGCAGTAGTAGCTGGAGAATGAGTGAAGGTTGTAGCCTTCAACGGGTGGGTGCCTACGTACTGGTATGAGTCTACACCAATACTAAAATGTAAGAAGTTTATGATATTAATAATTTTTGAATATTGAGATGAAAACAATTATGGTTTCTTCCCGCATTGGGTTTATGATGCAAGAGCATGAGGCTTGAAGACAAAAGACTTCGAGTTTTATTCCAAAAATAAAATAAAAAAGTTTACAAGAAAAGGAGTGGGATCCTTTATCTGTGAATTTACAAAGATTTCTAGATAGGATTTGAGCTAGAATTCATGGATTTGGATTATCTTCTAATTAATTCAAGTAGTTAGGCTAAGTGAGATTCTCGAGGAGAATATCCTGCATATTAGATAGGATTAGGTAGTTTTGATCCTTTGATTTAGGATCTGGTTGTTGCATGTACAGATATTTATGTAGGTTTTGAATTAATGAAAAGGGATTTGGTTGTGGAGGATTGCATTGCAAAATTTGGAATCTCTCTGTGTCTCTATGTACTCTATTCATGAATGCTCAATCCCAGAGGTTTGAAGTTCCTTCAAAATATTTCTGAGTGTTGTGGATTTCTAGTTTGGCCTTTACAATTAGATTTTTTTATAATATTGTGTTATCGCATTTAAATCTTCATACACTATGCATTTAAATAATTTGAATGTATTTCAAAACCACAGGGTTTAGTTAGCGATATCTTGAATATAACTTAGAGACAGATTAAACTTGGTGGAAGCACTAAAACCTTGCCGGAATGAGGAAAACCAGACAAATTTGTGAGAAACCCAAGGAACGATCTGAACCGTCTGATCAACAAACCCAACAGATTTGATGGTCATCACATGCCAACAAGCACATGTATTAGACCCAATAGAAAGGCAGTCTTCGTAGGAGAAAGTTGTTTCTCACGTGGTCTCAAGGTGGTAAGCTGTATTGGAAATTTTCATGCGATTACACTTAGCAACCGACACATAGCACGGGAAAACTACTTTTCTCACGTGCTCTGGGTTCATTTAACACTACGCAAGAATCCATGCGAGATTACGCGTCAAATGTTGGATCAAGCGATATTGATCAATGGTGGAGATCATCCGGCTAGTTTGTGAGCGGGGAAAGCGATAATTGTCAGATTGAAGAATGAGATCGACAGCAGAAGTTTAATGCGCTAAAGATTTGTGGAATGACAGATGTGATAAGGTTTTAACGGAAGTTTTAATTCTTTTTTATTCCATAGAAAAAGTGAAGGTTTTCCATATTTCGGGTAAATTTAACAGTTCTGATGTTTTAGCAAGAATATCTAAAATTAAAGGTTCATGACTGATACTCCAAAGGAAACGCGAGAAGAAGTCCCGCCTGAACTTGAAGAGATCATTTCTGGTTTTGAACGATTATTCTTAACACCTGCAACCAACCCACCATTAGTGGTATCAGAGCAGGTTATTGACAATGATCAGGATCTCAAAGATCAAAGAAAGAAATCCAACATGGCTTTCAGAGTTGGAGGAAGACGTGGGGGTGGTCGAAGAAGAGGAATACTAGTTGCAAATCCTAAAGTGTTGGAAGCTATGGAACAGATGCAAGCTATACTATAAGCAGTGGAAATTGGAAATCAAAGAGATGGATATGTTAGTGAGCCTAAAGTTGAAGCTGTAGAAGAAGAGGAACCTACAGAAGTTACTCCTAAAATGAGATTCTTTAAATCAGTGTTGGGATCCACATCTAAACCCAGACTTGAGGGTTCAGTTTATACAAGAGGTTTAAACCCTGAGGAGTTGATATACTAGATTAATGACATGGACAAATTATTTGATTATGAAGAAATAGAAGAAGGAAAGAGAGTGAAATTTGTTTTCACAAAATTGAAAGGACATGCAGCACTTTTGTGGGATGGAGTGTAGGCAGAAAGAAAAGGACTTGGTAAGCAGCCAATTAAAAATTGGGGCAGGATGGTGGCAAAGTTAATAAGTAATTTTTTTCCAAGTGATTATCAACTTTCCTTATATAGATAGATGCATAACCTTAGACAGAGGTCTTTGATAGTGAAAGAATACACAAAGGAATTTCACAAAGTAAGCATAAGAGATGGACAAATTCAAAATACAGATGAGAAGGTTGCAAGATTATAAATGGTCTCAGAATGGAGATCCAAGATGAGATAAGTGTGTTGTCTCCTAAAAAAATAGAAGACGCTTATTAGATGGTACTGAAGGCTGAAGAAAAACTCATGAGGAAGAAATATACTAGAAGTAGAGGTACATTTCGAGGAAGAAGGAGTTAGGGTGGTAGAGGAAGATCTACAACACCTAGAGATGGAGCTAGCAACAGCTCGAATTTGAATACACCCATAGAAGGTTATGCAAGTGGCATAAGGAGTTTTTTCAGAGGAAGAGGAGGCAGAGGTAGAGGAAGAGAAATCAGATGTTATAAATGTAATAAGATGGGACACAGAGCCTATGAGTTCCCAGAAAATGCAGGAACAAATCCGAGGAAATTAATTGTCGATCAGACTGAAGAGAAAGTAGAAAAGGTTTGAGAAGAAGAAAATGTACTAGAGAAAGGGGAATCTTTGGTAGTTAACAAAGTTTTGTTAAAGCCAACAATGGAAGTTGTTGAGCCAGCACAAAGAAAAACTTTGTTCAGGACTGTGTGCAAGGTTCAAGGAAAATGTTCTCAAATGGTAATTGATAGTGGCAACACTGATAGTTTGGTCTCTATAGAAGTCGTGGAGAAGTTGAAATTGTAGAAATTATGTAAATTCTCTACAAATCTCGCTCTGAGACCCATGTAGAAAATATGACTCTAACCCGATAATGTAATATAACCAAAGAAAAATACTATAACCTACTTCTACTATTAATTTGTTTTGTGGAAGCTTAAAGATTGAGCTAAACAATCAAGCTAAACTATATAACCATAATAAGAAGAATCAATGGACAATACACATGAAAATACTTTTGTGAAAGCCTCAGCTAAAAACCCAACTATCTGTATTATCATACAAGGTGCAAATACTTAGAGATTATACAAAGCCTTAGCTCTCACAGCTAGCCAACTCTTAGTACAATCCTCTCAGATGCTCACAGGAAATCAAAGCTTCTCACAAGCCTTCTCCTCTACCTTCCAAGATCCTATTTCCTTGCGTTGTTTCTCCTAGGTGATCCTCCTATTACCAAGTGGAAAACTCTAAACCAAGTGGAACACTGATCTCTCACACTGATCTCACACCTTGTATGAACTATGCAATCCTCAAGGATCCTTACCTTGACTGCATGCATGAGTTTCCTTTACAGGAAAACACATGCAGCTGATAGTACATTGTCCTTGACATTTAACTCAACTTGTTCTTTCTCAGAATAGACATGCACGAGTTTCTGATGAGGGAATCTTCAGTTACCTAGAGTACAATGGTTGAGTGCATTCATGCATCAACTGACTGATAACTCACAATTAGCTCCTCAAACAGTTCGGAACTAATTTAACTGGACTAAAATCAGTAAACTGAGCTAAGTAATTACAACTCAAATATAACTCAATCTTATCTCCTTAATTAAGGGATAATCTCCTTAATTTAAGGGATAATTATTGCATGATTTCAGAAAGACTTCTAACTTGAATTTCTCCAACTAATTAATCCATAATGAATTAATCAATTATTTCCAAGAAGCTAGTGAGACTAAATTAGATTTTAATTCACATTTTTAATTCAAGGACAAATTAAAATTGGAATTTCTAGATTCTATTTTTATCATTTCTTGTTGCTATTTTCAACAGAAATTAAAGGCAAAGAAACATCCAACACTTGACAAGGTGTCATGGCTTCAAAAAGGACATTATTTGTTAGTGAATGAACTGTGTGAAGTGGAGTTGCAGTTGGGCAAATACAAAGACAAAATTTTGTGTGATGTGATGCCTATGGTTGTGTGTCACATATTGCTAGGAAGACCTTGGTAGTATAACAGAGGAGCTATGCATGATGGGAAAAATAACACATACAAATTTGGTAAAGATGGTATTAATCTACATTGTTGCCTATGGAAGAAGAGGATGCATCAAGAAAATATGATCCAAAGACTCTCTTATTGAGTGGAAAAGAATACTTGCAGTAGATTGAAGAGGATGAGGTAAATTTTGCATTGATTTGCAAACCCAAGGTAATAATTACTTCCCCTAAGATTTCTGATTTGCCAATTGAAATTCAAGATATGCTGGAGAATTATTGTGATATCATTGTAGATGATTTTCCTAATGAATTACCACTCATTAGAAAAATCAGTCATCATATAGATTTGATTCGAAGGGAAAATCTACCAAATAAAGTAGCTTACAGGATGACTCCCACAAAAAAATGAAGAAATCAGGAAACATGTTAAGGAACTTTTAGATAAAGGACTGATTAGAGAGAGCTTGAGTCCTTGTGCATTGCCCACAGTGTTGAGTCCATATAAAGATGGAGGCTGGAGAATACACACTAATTCAAGAGCAATAAAAAAAATAACAATCAGGTATAGATTTCCTTTACATAGAATTGAAGATTTGATGGATTGTTTAAGTGGAGCAAGATATTTTACAAAGCTAGATTTAAAAAGTGGTTGTCATCAAATAAGGATTAGAGAACGTGATGAATGGAAAACTTCTTTTAAAACAAATGAAGGACTGTATGAATGGTTGGTAATGCCTTTTGGGTTATCAAATGCTCCCAATACATTTATGAGATTTATGAATGAAGTGTTGAAAGAATTTATTGGTAAATTTGTAATTGTATATTTGGATGATATATTAGTTTACAACAAATCTAAAGAGGAACATATGAGACATTTGAATTATGTCTTACAAAAGCTGCAACAAGAAAAATTGTTGCTAAATCTAAAGAAATGTTCATTCATGAAGGAAGAGTTGGTATATTCGGGCTTTTTTGTTTCTGCTGATGGATAAAAGATGGATCTAGAGAAGATAAAGACAATCATAGAGTGGCCTTCACCGAAAAGTGTTTTTGAGGTAAGAAGTTTTCCTGGTCTTGCTAGTTTTTATAGAAAATTCATAAGGAATTTTAGTAAGATCAATGCTTCGATTATTGACACTATAAAGAAGGATAAACAACCATTTAAATGGACTTCTGAAGAAGAGAAGAACTTCTAATTGTTGAAAAGAAAGATCAATGAAAAACCTATTTTAATTTTGCCCAATTTTAATAAACCTTTTCAAGTGAAATGTGATGCTAGTGGAGAAGCCATTGGCAGTGTTTTAAGTCAGGAGGATAGACCTGTAGCTTATTTCAGTGAAAAATTGAATGAATCAAAGAAGAAATATTCCTCTTATGAAATTTTATAAAGTTGTATAGTCATTGAAGAAGTGGAGACATTACTTGATGTCTAAGGAGTTTATACTTTATTTAGACAATCATGCATTGCAATACATTATGCAACAGCCAAAGCTTAGTCAAAAACATGTAAAATGGGTAGAATATCTTCAAAGTTTTAATTTTGTATTAAAACATATAAATGGCTAGTCAAACAGGGTAGCAGATGCCTTAAGCAGAAAAAAAGTAATTTAGTTTAGGAAAGTCAAACTCAAGTGTTGGACTTTGATTTTTCTTAAGGAATTATATGAGAAAGATTTAGATTTTAAAGAGGCATTTGAAGCTTGTAAAAATTCTTTTTTGTTAGATGGAAGTAAGTGGCTAGATTTTTTCTTTCAAGAAGGATTGTTGTTTAAAAGAAATCAACTATGCATACTAAATTGTTCTATGAGAGAAAATTAAATCAAGGAGAAACATAGTGGTGAACTTAGAGGACATTTAGGTGCAGATAAGACTTATGAGTAGTTGAACCAGTTTTATTTCTGGCTGAAGATGAAATCTGAAGTGGAAAAGTATGTAAACAATTGTAAAGTCTGTCAGTATGCAAAGGGAAGGAGCCAAAACAGAGGTTTGTATGTTCCATTACCTATTCCAGATAGACCTTGGGATATGGTAAGAATGGATTTTGTTTTGGGTTTACCAAAAACTCAAAAAGGAAATGATGCAATTTATGTTGTGGTTGACATATTTTCTAAAATGGCACATTTTATTCCATGTTATAAAACTAGTGATGCTACTCACATTGCTAATCTGTTTTTTAAGGAGATTGTAAGGTTGCATGGGTTACCTAAGAGCATTGTTTTAGACAGAAACATCAAATTTGTTGGTCATTTTTGGAGGACATTGTGGAATAATCTTTGTACTAAACTGGGTTTCAGTTAATCTTATCATCCTTAGACTGATGGACAGACTGAATTTGTAAACAAAAGCTTGGGTAATCTTCTGAGAAGTCTTACAGGTGAACATCCAAAATAGTGGGATCAAATTTCGACACAGGTTGAATATGCTTATAATGATTCTCTTAACAGGAGTACAAGGGAGATTCCATTCCATATAGTTTATGGAATTCACCCAAGAGGAGTATCTAAATTAAGCGACTTAGGAAAAGTTGAAACGTGAAGTGTTGAAGGAGAATATTTTGCTTCAGAGATTCAAGCAATACATGAATAGGTAAAACAACAGTTATAGGATAACAACATAAAGTACAAGAGCAAAGTAGACTTGAAGAAGAGAGAAGTTAATTTTGAGGTTGGAGATTTGGTTCTAGCACACCTCAAGAGGGAAAGATTTCCAAAAAGGGGTATAACAAGTTAAAATTTAAGAAAATTGGACCATGTAGAGTCTTGAGGAAATTTTCTGCAAATGCATATGAAATTGAATTACCCCCTGATATTGGAATATCTCCAATTTTCAATGTTGATCATTTGTACAAGTATGAAAGTGGAAATGTAGAGGATACAGTAGAAGATAAGGAAGAATAAGAGGTTGATTAGGTAAAACAGTTACCAACATCAAAGGCATTTCAACCAGAAAAGATTTTAGACAAGAGAGGGTTTAAGAAGACAAGAGGACAATAGTATTTTCAATATTCATTCAAGTGGAAAGATCAACCGATTGTTGATGCTACCTGGATGACAGATGCCATACTACAGAAGTTGGGTAGTTCTATAGAAGAGCTCATGGATAGGAGCCCATGAATATTTTTTTCCTCAGGAGTCTGATGTAGGAGCATGAGGCTTGAAGAAAAAAGACTTCAAATTTTATTCCAAAAATATGAAAAAAATTACAAGCAAAGGAGTGGGATCCTTTAGCTGTCAATTTATAAAGCTTTCTAGATAGGATATGATCTAGAATTCATGGATTTGGATTATATTCTAATTAATTCAATTAGTTAGGCTTAGTGAGATACTTGAGGAGAATATCCTACGGATTAGATAAGATTAGGCAGTTTCGATCCTTTGATTTAGGATCTGGTTGTTGTATGTACAGGAATTTATGTAAGTTTTGAATTAATGAAAAGCAATTTGGCTATGGAGGATTGTATTGCAGAAGTTAGAATCTCTCTCTGTCTCTGTGTGTTTTGTGCATGAATGGCCAATCTCGGAGGTTTGAAGTTCCTTCGAAATATTTTTGAGTGTTGTGGATTTCCAGTTTGGCCTTTAGAATTAGAGTTTTGTATAATCTTATGTTATCACGTTCAAATATTCATACACTAGAATTTAAATAATTTGAATGTATTTAAAGACACAAGGCTTAGTTAGCGATACCCTGAATATAACTTAGAGACAGATTAAACTTGGTGGAAGCATTAAAACCTTGGCGAAATGAGGAAAACTTGACAAATTTGTGAGAAACCTAGAGAAAGATCTGAACCGTCCGATCAATAGACCCAATAGATTTGATGGTCATCACGTGCCAACAAGCACATGTGTTAGATAGAATAAAAAGGCGGTCTTCATAGGAGAAAGTTGTTTCTCACGCGATCTCAAAGTGGTAAGTTGTATTTGGAATTTTCATGCGATTACACTTACTAGCCAACACGTAGCATGAGAAAACTACTTTTCTCGCGTGCTCTCAGCTTGTTAAACATCGCACAAGAATCCACGCAAGATTACACGTCAATCGTTGGATCAAGCAAGATTGATCAACATTTGAGATCATCCAGCTAGTTTACGAGAGGGGAAAGTAATAACCGTCGGATTGAAGAATGTTTTTGAATGACAGATGCGATAAGGTTTTAACTGAAGTTTTAATTTTTTTTTTATTCCATAGAAAAAGTGAAGGTTGCCATATTTTGGGTAAATTTAACAGTTCTGTTGCTTTAGCAAGAATATCTAAAATTAAAGGTTGATGACTGATACTCCAAAGGACACGTGAGAATAAGTCCCACCTGAACTTGAAGAGATCATTTCTGGTTTTGAACGATTATCCTTAACAGCTGCAACCAGCACACTAGTTTCCACCTTAAATCCTGGTGTTCATGTGTAATGGTTTATTTTGTTCTTACAACACATGGTTTTTGTTTATCCAATGTTTAATAAAGTATTGATGGACTAGATGAAAACAAACATATGATGAATTAATTGAAACATAAGTCTACTAGATGTACACTAGTTGTCTTAAGAACAATTGCGTAGACATGCTGGTTCGTTTCAGTAAAGTCGCGTGTAGAAATCAGAATATGAAATGAAAAGATATTTATTTTAAAATATTGATTCACCCCCCTTCTCAATATTTTTCCCAAAATCAAGTAAATCATATTATTGAATGAAATTATATCCCATAGGCATGGCCATTTTTTAGAATCTAAACTTGGATAATCCATAGTTTTCACTTTTTCTTTGTCGATGTTTTGAGTCTAGACCAAGACTCATCATCAGGACTTGATTTACAAAGGAGAGAGAACAGTATTGATAAATAATGTTGTGGTTGAGATGACGAAAGTGAAGATCTGATTCTTTCCTTTGTATTTTAACCCTCGTTTTTTCGAGATTATGTATCTCCTTCCATATTTCCCCTTCATACAGGTTCAAGATAATGGATTGAAGATTTCTGTGGTTCGTTGGTTCGGTATTCATTTTATTCAATCCATTATCTTGAACTTGTATGGAGGGGAAACATGGAAGGAGATACGTAATCTCGAAAAGACGAGGGTTAAAATACAAACGAAAGAATCAGATCTTTACTTTCGTCATCTCAACCACAACCTTATTTATCAATACTATTCTCTCTCCTTTGTAAATCAAGTCGTGCTGATGAGTCTTGGTCTAGATTCAAAAAGTCAACAAAGAAAAAATGAAAACTGTGGATTATCAGAGTTTAGATTCTAAAAAACCAAACCACAGAAATCTTCAATCCATTATGGCCATTTTTGTCAGCATGCGTCTATAGCCTCGATAGGGATGCCTTTTAACCCTTTTAAATGTCAGTGTCCCATCTATTAAAAATAAATGCATAGTTACAAGATAATTTTAAAAAAATTATTTAGATGTCAACTAAAGATCATTGTCTTTGCTTAGTAACCATATGATGATAGTCTTGTTCACGGGAACTATGAAAATGAACAAGTCAGCTCATGGTGAGACCTCTTGTCCTTCAACCTTGTGGTTGAGAGCCAATACCTTGGCTTGGTAAAAAATAGTGGTAATGTCACTACATTAGGGCCTATGATCATGGTCGGTCAGATCATGATGAGACCTCCTATCCTTCAATTAACTATTTTATTTTTTTAAGATAAATAATGGTTATTCTTAATCTCTTAGAGATTACTTAATAGATGGGGAGGAAGAACAAATCCTTAAGAGAAAGGGATGGCGTAAAAAGTTTACATAACTAATATTTTCTTGGGTAGTCTTACTGCCCATGAGCTAATTACCTTAAAGTATTTGTTGATAAATATATTTTTATTTCTTATATTTGGGGTTAAAATATAGTTCATAGATAATGTTGGAAATGTTTAAGCACAATGTGTCATAACCATCATAAGTTTTATAAAATTGGGGGTCTTGACTAGTTAGGAAAGATGAAAGTTTGCATGACGATATCATTTTTGCAGAAATATTCCTTAAAGGTAATGGTTCGTTTATAGATAGTAGAGTATAACTGATTTCCAAATAATCATGCCAAGTAGAACCCAAAAACATTAAAAGTATTACCCCATTTGAACCAAGGAGAGAAAAACCAGAGAGACCTATAGGTTCAAGAAAGATTATTCCATATAAATCTTGGTAATATCACCAAATCCAAACCAAAGAAAAAGTGAAATGGACATAGTCCAAAATTTTCAAAAGAGGAAAGGAAATAAAATCCAAAAAGGAAAGCTAAGAGAAAAATGATATTGAAAGAAACTCCAACGTGGCTATTTGTAAAAATGTCTCAAGAAAAGAACAAATATGAGTCAAATTGTCCTGATGATGAGTCTAGGTTCAGACTTGAAACGTCGACCATAAAAAATGAGCACTGTGGAAAATCCGAACTCCATTCAGAATTCACACCACAGTAATCTGCAATCTAAAAAAGAATATATGTTTTTCTTAAGTTGAGATCTTGATGAATTATATCTTGTAGATCTATAGGTAATCATATTTTTATACAAACAAAGACTAGATAGTAGTTATGAGAGAAAATGAACTCAAATATGGTGTCCCTCCTTTTGCAATTTTTTTCGTTTCAAGATTAAGCATGCATGAAATTTTTTGATGTCTATCCAATAAGGATGAGGCTTATGACAATATTAAATAAAGAAAAATATAAGTTCAAAGCCCTCCTGATTAGTTCATTTTCAATTTGATCAACATCGTAAATGTTGTGCCAAGCTCAAAAGCAAGTGAAAGAAGAAGAACGAATTTCAAATTTGAGCATGCAAGGGTGCTAGAATTTCAAGGAATTTTTCAAAGTCTTGTAAAAATAGAGTTATCTAACAGAAAATATTAAAAACAAGGCTGAAACAAAAGCATAAAGAATATGGTAACATATGAAAGTGAGCATATGAGACTTACCTTGAAGAATTTTGCTAGGATTTACCTGAAAGATCCCGATTTTCACCAAAAAGAGGTAACTTCTTCTTTTCATTGGGATCAATTTACATTTTAATGTATTTTTCATGTGCCCAAGATCATCAAATTATTCAATCTAAACTAGAGCAAGAATTAAACTGAAAAAGAATAGTTCATGTTCAAGAATCCAAGAATAATGAAATCATCAGAAGTAAAAAAGCAAATGTGCTTCATTTTGTATTGCAACTATCTTATTCCCTATGCTTATGTAATTTTTAAATCATCTCTAAATTTTTCAACAATCCCATGGTGTCAATCCAAAATGCCAACTTATGTAGTGTTTTATATAAATATGAAGAGGACTTTGAACCTTTGTGTGATAAGAATTAAATTGGAGTGATATACACATAATCAAAATACAAGTGAATTCCCAAATAAAAATAATTAACCACCAATCCAACTTACATATGCATGCTTACTGATTTTATATGTTAATATAACCATTTCTCAAGCATGAAAAGTGTTGCAATATTATTAGAACAAGAAATGTTATCAAGTGTCATGGGTGCTTCAATTAGCCCAGTAGCTCAAACTTGTAAATAATGAAGGATGTTCACTAAAGGATCAGGTGGGATGAATAGAGCAGGTGGATGTGGATAGGAAAAAGAAATTCCAAGAAGATAATTAGAAAGTGGAGGAAGAGGTGCACATGGGCCGCAAACAATGAGTTGTCCCAGTAGCTAAATATCCATTCTTTCAAATGAATGAGTGAAGGAAAGATCCAGGGTAAGAGGGATGGAATGACATGGAAAGGTAGTAATGGAAAGAGTATGGAAGGTGAGTTTTAATGAAAGCCAAGTAAAGGATGAGGGACCCATAAGTAATGAGTTGTTCCAAATCTGCTCTTGCGATTTACATAAACTGCATATAATATAATTTATGGGAAAAAAGTGTCGGGCTGAAACGTAAAATGAATAATATGGAAATCCAATAGAAATAAACCATAATGCGCATGTAACAAGTTGAGAAATCCCAAAAGGAAAATCTCAGATGTATGTGGAAAGTGCGAATGGGGAATGGCTTGGACTGAAATCTTTAGGCTATGGTGGTAGAATAAAGTAGGATGAATGAAAATAAAATTAAGTATAGAAAAGGGGTCCCATGTATCTACGTCATCCTAAGAGGATGAAATCCCAGAAGAAGTAGAAGAGGCTAAGAAAATACTACCAATGAAATGATAATTGGAATGATGTGGAATGACAACAAAGCCTAACACAAAAGAGAGGTTATGAAGATAAGCCATTTGGAGAGCTATGAAACATCAACACATGGGAGAGATCCTAGAAGGCACATAATGATACAACTTTAGAAAGGGCCAGGATAAGTTCATTATGCCACATAGGAGGATAAGGAAAGAGTAGATGAAAATAAGGTAAAGTAAAGGAGAGGGCCCATATATTCACATAATCCTAAAAGGATAAAATGAAAGGTTTGCATGTTGAAAGTTCCAGGCTGATGTGTTGCAAGGTGATGTGGAAATAAAAAATAGAAAGAATGAAAGATGCATTGAAAGATAAAACTGGGATGAAATGACTCTAGGCTCACATGAAGGTAAGAAATTAATGTCAAATAAAAGTATAGAAAGTGTAAACAAAGGGAGGCCCATATGCACATGGCATGTGAATTGGAAGGTCATGTAAGTTATGAATAATCACGAGGAAAATAAACAAAATTGCGATAAAAATAAAAGACAAGGGATGAGGATTGTGGTAAGAAGGTTTGACTCAACATGACTTTAGCAAGTGCCAAATTTTAAAAGCACAAGGGCATGGAAATGGGCTAGGTTTATTTTTGCAAATAATGCATACTTCTTTGTGATTTTCCTTTGCCTTCAAGGTCCTTTCTTTAATTGGCCATTCAAAGCTTAACTTAAGACTCATGGCATAACACAACAAGCAAAAGACATGTATTTTGTTATAGTTGCATCAACAAATAGGTAAGGCATAATAATGACTCCTCTTGTATATTTGCAAAGAAAAGGAAATAAAGTGGATCACTTATACTACAATGCATACAATGTAACAATCCTCATGAGAAAATGAATACTTCCCTGAACATGTTTGTGACTTTTGAAAATGATATTTTCTCACTTAATTATAAGGCTAATTTATTTTTTTAGAAAAAACAAGTCTCCAAATTAGGTTAATGAAGACCTGCAAAAAAGAAGCACAATGGAAATAAGAAACAAAATGGGACAAATGTAAAAAAAAATGTTGAATGAAAAAAAATGAGAATGAATGTATGTATATATATCTATATATATATATATATCTATATATATATATATATATATATATATATATATATATATATATATATATATATATATATATATATATATATATATATATATATATATATATATATATATATATATATATATATATATATATATTATATATATATATATATATATATATATATATATATATATATACCTAGAAGAATTGGATTAAAATTTACTTTATAGAACTTAACATTCTCCCATGCATTTTCCTCAAAATTCCATGTGTTCAAATGAACCTATTTATTCAATATAAATTAAATTCTAAGTAATGAGCCATCAATTTTCATTAACATTTCCTTTCTGAACAAGAATGGTAAAATCCAATGAAATACTTTTGGGTTGGAGCATTGACATTTCAAAAGCTTGCAATTGGAGTTATTTTTTGGGAGCCTCGTCATTCATGATTTTATTTGAAAATACCAGTTCCAACAATGTGGTGAAGTAAAATAATGAAGTGTATCACAAGCATGTATGATTGATTTACAACACAATATTAAGCAAGCATATTATTTGTGTTGGAAGTAATACTGAGAGGGGGGGAGGGCTGAAATAGTATTTTCAATTCAATAAATTTTCATTTCCCAAATAGATTTATATATGCTACTTTAGTGAAGTGAACTTATGATTTAGTCAATTTATCATGTGTTGATATTTAATCAATGCAATAGTATTATATAGTAACTATGTGCATAAATAACATAGCAAACCATCACACATAAGCAACACACATGAACACCAAGATTTAAGGTCAATACCTAATGTGGGAGAACAACCACCTGTTGTTGTTGTCTCTGTCTTCTTTTAATATAAAGAAAATATGTTTACAATCTTGTATAGGTGTAGACTCATACAAGTACACAAGCACTAACTTGCAGAAGGCTAAAACCTTCTCTCATTCTCTAGCTTCTACTGGAAGGGAGCTACAACCCCCTCGCTCTTGTACTAGATGATATGTTTACTAGTACGTAGGCACCGGCCTATAGAAGGCTACGACCTTCTCTCTTCCTCCAGGGACCACGTTTCATTAATTTTCACATTGGATGCTCGTGGTACACAACAATACAATATGAAGGCCTCGTTTCATCAAATTTTCACACTAGATCCATGAGAAATTTCAAACTGCATCAACCAACAATCAGTTAATCTGAATAGTTAGATCACTATCACCAGAACACTGTGTTGTACCCAGAAACCTGCATCATCATTCAGAATCAGCTGCAACCTCAAAAATAATACATCATAATGCACACGCTACTTTACTGAACCAAACCTACATGTATATGCTACTTCATTTAACAAAAGTTATGCATACCTTCAAAACTATTGAATCATAAAAACTTCTAAATCAGATTTGTACCAACCAGTAATATTTTGAACATCTACTCTCAATTTAAAGACATCTAAATAGTCGGTAGCAAAGATAACCCTTCTCACTTAATCAATCAATAAATTAAACACAAACTCCTTATGCATTCATTTTTAGCTTCATATCTAAAATACTTCATTGACAGATAGTAGTTAAGAAACACCACTGATTAGATAAATCATTCATTTCTGAACAACAATTGCATATGCTACTTGGAAGAATACAACTTGTGTATATATGTGCATTTACCAAGGTGAACCATCGTATAGATCTACAAAAATTAACTTACTACTTCACTCCTATTTCAGACTTGAGACTTACCTAGATGATGACATTTAAAGAATAAAACATGCGTAAGAAATCAGACGTAGCCCAACCAATATCACATCATATAATGATAAGTCATTTTAGGTTTCATGATCCTTATCCAACATTGTATCCAAGGTGCACAAAATATTTCAGATCATATCATAATCATAGCCCCTGCAACATAAAATATACTTCAAATAGAAGTATTCCTGAGAAACCCTTTCACTTCAACACTTGGCCCTTTGATCTTGTCCTTCTTATATAGTTTTAGCCTTCCTCATACCTCGAACCAAAACAACACTTAAAACCTATGGTATTCTTGGATGGGATCAAATAACCAGTACCTTGATCAATATTGTGGGCTAATACCATGCTATTGACCCTTGGTATTCTTTATTATTGAATTTCATTGAATTTACAAACCATATGCACTTTTCCTCTTATGAAATTGCGTGCAGACATATACACACTTTTTGTTCTATGAACCTGCATGTATACACTGCTTTGACAAGGTGAACTTGCATATACAGCTTAAACTATCTGAAACCATCCTTTTCCTTCAACTTCTTGATTCTGATCAGTAGACCTTTGTTCTAACTTCCTGCTCTTCTATACCAATGCCCTATTACCTCTAAATTGACCTGTTACACTGTGAGTTTCCTTTTATCAAATATGAGTGGACATGTGAGTGAGTTTCCATCAAGGACAACACATGTATCATAATGCCAACAATCTCCCCCTTTTGACTTGATGGAAACCATATTGGTGTTGATTATTGCAAGCTGTTGAAACTGTTTGAGATATCAAGAAACACCAAAATACTCTCCTTGTTTGACATCAAGGGAAAAGGGAAGACGAAGATATTCTCCCCCTTTGAGATCCACTATGTTGTTCATGCTCCCATTGAGTACATGCAGAGTCTACATATATGTGTTTCAAAATAATAACATGACCCTATAACTCAACTAAGTGAGTATGACCTTCCTAAGACCAATAACCCATACATACATCAATCACCCAACCAAGTGGGGATACACCAAATTTGACTCATCCACCAAACCAAGTGGGGATATACCAATTGTTTATACATGGCTGAAATACAACAATTATTACATCATCAAATCATCCATCCCATGCATAGTGGGGATACAAATTACATCATATGTCTAATTGGACTCATTCAAAAATAGACTATGACAGAAGGAGACATATAACACCTTAGATCTTTACATGACCTATGCAACAATTGATATAAATATCTGAAACCATAGGTGAAGTCAGCAACCATAATGCTAATAACATTGTGAAGGCTAATGCTCCCCCTGAACCTGTGCTACCTATGCATTGTGAACAAATCATTCATCAAGGCATCTTTGTCGGTTAGATAAAAATCAATGAACAAAGCATATCAACAGACTGTAATCACCAATATCAGACTCAACACCCATATCATAGTTTGACCCACTATTTTTCTATCACAAAAACATATATGCTCCTACAACCATAGAAACTCACGTATATATGTGACTATCCTTCCTTAAACTTGTGTATATGAACCTTCCTCTGGAAAACTGGATTTAACAGCAGGATGATGTAGAAACTACTCCCAAATTTTGTGTGAGATATTCAAATGTTTCTCTAGGAAGCAGTTTGGTGAATATATCAGCAACCTATTCTTTGGAGGGAGCATGCTCCAATTTAACCTTTTTTTCAGGCACCTGTTCTCCTAGAAAATGGTATCTAATGGGTATGTGCTTGGTCTTTGAGTTCATGACTAGATGTTTTGAAATAATGATGGCACTTGTATTATCACATAGAATGGAGATGGGCGAAGTACATGTGATTTGAATGTCTTGCAATGTTTGCATCATCCAAAGTAGTTGTGTGCAACAAGATCCAACAGCCACATATTCTACTTCAGATGTAGACAAGGCAATTGAACTTTGTTTCTTGTTGAACCGAGATGCTAATCGTGATCCCATATAGAATGCACCTCCACTAGTGCTTTTTCTATCATAAACATTTCTTCCCCAATATGCATCTGTATATGAATGAAGAGTAAGATCTGTATCTTTAGGATACGATAGACCAAATATTGAGTTCCTTGAAGATATTTGAATATTCCTTTTACTACCTGAACATGTGATTCCTTTGGATTTTCTTGGAACATTCCAACAATTCCTACTGCATGCATGATATCAGGTCTGGTACCTGTTAGATAAAGCACACTTCCAATCATAAATATGTATGCCAGTTGGTTCAGTACAGGTGATTCATCGTTAGAATTGAGACTGCATCCTGTTACCATTGGAGTACATATCGGTTTAGAATCTTCCATTCTGTACTTCTTCAAGATCTGCTTGAGATGTTTAGTTTGTGAAAGCAAAATACCATCTTTTGTTTGTTGTACTTGTAGACCAAGAAAATAAGTAAGTTCACCAACTAAGGACATTTCAAATTGTTGCTGCATAACCAAAGAAAAGTTCTGACTCGTAGATTCTTCATTGCTACCAAAGATGATATCATCAACATAAACAAAAATAATTAGCAGTTTATCATTTTCAATCTCTGTATATAATTTGTTGTCTTCAAAGCCTTTTGTGAAGCCTTATTGTTGTATATATTTGTCATGACGATAATACCAAGCCCTTGGATCTTGTTTGAGACCATATAGAGCCTTTTTGAGCTTACATACAAGATTTGCATCATTTCCTAGAATGAATCCTTTTGGTTTCTCAATATAAACTTCTTCTTCTAAATCTCCATTAAGAAAAGTTGATCTTACATCCATTCAATATACTTTGAATTTTCGAAAACTTGAAAGAGCAAGAAACATTTTTATGGCTTCAAGTCTGGAAACAGGTGCAAAAGTTTGTTCAAAGTCTATACCTTCTTATTGAGCATACCCTTTAAAAACAAGTCTTGCTTTGTTTCTAATAACTTCTCCATTTTCATTCAACTTATTCTTAAATATCCATTTTGTTCTTATAACATTTTTATCATGAGGTCTAGGAACTAATTCCCGAGAATCACTCTTTTCAATTTGGTCAAGTTCGTCATCCATGTCCTTAACCCAACATTCATCTTTGCTTGCTTCATATACATTCTGTAGTTCTATGGAGGATAGTAATGCAATATAACTGGAGGCTCCTGTAAGAGTTCTTCTTGTCTGTACTCCAATCCCTTTTTCTTCTAGAATTTGAGATTTTGGATGATTCTTTTGAAGATACTAGATGGAGTCTTTTCCCTGTTTGTTGTATCTTCTTCTGATGCTTCATTGGTTGCTTCCTCTATATCATTTTGATTTGATACGGGAAAGAATTCATTGTCTTCCTCATTGTCATATTCCTTTGTTGATTTCATTTGTTCTCGATTTCTGCATGCTTCATCAATTACTACATCAATGGATTCAACAATTTTGTGAAGTCTTTTATTATACATTAACATCCTTTACTTCTGGATGAATAACCAAGAATAATTCCTTCATCTTCCCTGGGTTCAAACTTACCAAATTTTTCATCAGTCCCTTTGATGAAACATTCACTTCCAAAAAATCTAAAGTGTTTTATAGTGGGAGGCTTACCATACCATAGTTAATATGGAGTTTGATCACTATTCACTTGAACATTAGCTTGGTTGAGAATAGTCACAGCAACAAATGCAACTTCACCCCAGAAGGTTGCAAGAGTTCCAAATTCATCAAGAATAGCTCAAGCCATTTGTTGAATAGTTTGGTTCATTCTTTCCAATATGCCATTTTTTTGAGGAGTTCTGGCGATTGAGAACTGCCATTTGATTCCATGTTGTTCACAAAAATCAAATAATTCATCTGATATGAATTATCCCCCTCGATCAGATCTGAGACATTTAATTTTTCAATATGATTCATTTTCAACTAAAGCTTTAAAGGCTTTAAAATTTTCAAATGCTTCATCTTTATGCTTTAGTAGACCTACCCAAGACATTCTAGAAAAATCATCAATGAATAAAATAAAGTATTCTTCTCCACGAGGTCACTTTTTCCTTTCTAGTCCACATAAATCAGTATGGATGAGTTCAAGAGGGTTACTTTCTGATCCTTGTTCTTCACTGAAATGAACTCTAGTTTGCTTACTGACTCAACATGGTTTTCATATGGTATTTTCTAGAATGTTGATATCTGGAAGATGAAAGACCACCTTGAGCCTGCATGCTTTTGTTATTTGAGAAAAGATTATATGCCCAATCTTCTATGCCATAACTAGATTTCATCTATTTTTCTTAGATGACATTGTTTTTGTCCTCCTTTGAATATGTATAAATTGTTTGGAGTTCTTGTACCTTTGGTTACGGTATTTCCTGTAACAATCTCACAAACCAACCATCCATTTGATCAAAACACAACTTCATTTCCTTGATCACACATTTGATTGACACTCAACAAATTATGCTTTAAACCATATACATACGTGACATTTCTAGATTTAACCTTTTCTTTGAAATAAACAAAACCTTTACCTTTAATGACAATTGGTGTGTCATTTCCAAAGGAGACATTCTTTTCCTTTTCCAAAGAATTATATGAATGAAGTTCCTCTTTATCACTTGTCATGTGTTTGGAGCATCCGCTGTCAATGTACCACTGATTTTCTTATCCTTCTGCAAAAGGAGCTATGCCACATATTTTTTATTGAACTTTCTTCTTTCTCCATTCCTTGAAATTTGATGATGATTGCTCGTTTTGAAGTGTTGGCGAAAATTTTCTCTTGCATTTAGATTCTTCATGACCAAATTTATTATAAAACGAACATTCAATTTCATCTTCAAGAGGACAAAAGTTATTATACGAAATTTTCTTGATTCTCGATTCCTGATACGCTCCTTTGATTTCATGCTTCTCTACTCATGATAGTTTTGTAAGCAACACATTGAGCAACCTTATGCCTAAAGTTATGGCATGAAAATAATTGTCCATTAAAGAAGTTTTTGTGATCATAGAATACTTTGGCATTGTTTACCTTTTGGTGGATGCTTCTATTGATGTTCATCCTTGGAGAAAACTGAGCATGATTTACCTAATGAGTACTTTTAGGCTTTTGTTGACGATTGACTATTGTTCACCGGTCTTTGCTCCATCAAGATAGCTTCTGGTGGAGGATGACAACTTTTGTGTTTCAGATGGTTCTTTAGTATATCCAAGACCTATATTTATAAGAGGAGAATGATGAACCTTGATGATTTCATTTAGTGTTTCGGATCCTTTAGCAAATTTAAGATTAAGAGATTTTGTCTTCTCTAGTTCTTTTCTTAGACCCACAACTTCAGATTCTAGTTTTTCGTTGTTATTTTCTCTTTGAGTGAGTTGATGTGTCATCGTGTCTATGATAATATTCTTTTCTTCCAAACAAATTTTGAGTTTTGTGATTTCTTCCAGAAAGTCTTCCTCTTCTAAGGCATCCAAAAAATCATCATTTTCATAAGCCACGAGTACTTTATAATCTTTTTTAGTTTCATCTTCATCACTATTAGATAATCCATCGCTATCTTCATGAGTATTGTAACTTCTTCTATTAACAACCTATTTTCTATTGCCTTTTGCGGATTCCTTTCCTTTTTCATGATTATCTTTACGAGGACATTTTGCAGCATAATGGCCAACTGTACCACAAGCAAATAATTTGAATGGTATCATACCTCTGAATCTTTTGGAACCCCATTGAAGCTTCTTGACAAAGTTTACTTCATCTTCTTCTTCTTAAATATATCCTGATTCATTGTGCTGTTCCTTTTCTTTTCCCTTTGCTGAAGCTTTAAAAGCGGCTTCTCTCATATTTGGTGGACCTCCTTTCCTCATTTCAAAGGAAGTTAGAATTCCATGAAGTTGAACAATAGTAATAGATTGAATATCCTATTTTTCTTCTATGTCAGATACTTTTGACCCAAATTTAGAAGAAAAAGATCTCAAAATATTCTCTACTAAAGTAGCCTCCTTTATCTCTTCTCTGAGATTCTTCATACAATTAACAATCTCATCTACATGTGAAAAGTAACTAACAATACTTCCATCACTATGCATCTTAAGAGTTTCATACTGAATTTTGATTGTTTGGAGCTTAGCATGTTTTACTTGGGAGTCTCCTTCGTAGCTCTGAATGATTTTGTCCCATATCTCTTTGGCTGTCTTGAGCTACATGAATTTGATGAATCCTAATTCTGATAGACTTCCCAATAAATTATTGAATTCTTTGGCATTGGTTTCAATAGCTCCTTACATGTTGTAACTGTAGGTATTGCTTCTTGAAATTGATATCCTCATTCCACAATTTCCCAAACATCGGCTCCAAGCAACTGAAGATAGGCTCTGGTTCTTATTTTCAAATATACCAAGTTATTCCCATTAAATATTGGTGGTCTGATAGATCCCATGCCTTCATGATTGTTCATCTTCAAATATCTCCCTTCAAGCAATAAAGCTTCTTCTGAAGGACCTTCTATGATACCAATTGTTAGAAATAACACTGAGAGGCGGGGCTAAAACAATATTTACAATTCAATGCTTTTTCATTTCCCAAATAGATTTATATATGGTACTTCAATGAAGTGAACTTGCATGTGCACGCTACTGTGATTAGAGAAACCAATGTATACCCAGATAACTTATGATTTAGTCAATTTATCATGTGTTGACCTTTAATCAATGCATTAATAACTTATTATATAGCAACTATGTGCAGTAATAACATAATAAACCATCACACATAAGCAACAAATATGAACACCAAGATTTAAGGTAGAAACCCAATGTGGGAGAAAACCCACCTGTTGTTGTCGTCTTTGTATTCTCTTAATATATAGAAAATATGTTCACAATATTTTACTAGTGTAGACTCATACCAGTACACAGGAACCCACTTGCAGAAGGCTACAACCTTCTCTAATTCTCTAGCTTCTATTGGCAGGGAGCTACAACCCCCTAGCTCTTGTACTAGCCGATATGTTTACTAGTACATAGGCACTGGCTTACAAAATACTACAACCTTATCTCTTCCTCTAGGGACCACGTTTCATTAATTTTCAGACTAGATGCTCCTAAGACACAACAATACAATATGAAGGCCTCATTTCATCAAATTTCACACTAGACCAACCAGATCTTTCAATCTGCATCAACCAACAATCAGTTAATCTGAACAGTCAGATCATTGCCACCATAACACTATGCTGAACTTGGAAACCTGCATCATCATTCAGGACAAGTTGCAACATCAAAAATCATACATTAGAATGCATACGCTACTTTACAGAACCCAACATGCATGTCTATGCTACTTCCTTTAACAAAATACACATATACCTTCAAAACTACTGAATCATAAAAACTTCAAAATCAAATTTGTTGGCAAAAGGCCCACAAATTGATCCATATAGGCTCTAAAAGTCTCCAATTTTTCTTAAAACCATGCCAATGGTTCCATTAATGGCCTTGAAAGCTTCAACATTTCCTTAGAGTTCATTCAAAAATCAGAACTATCGTAAGAGGAAAACCCTTAAAAGGGAGAAAAAACACTATCAGAGGCTTTAACGGTCGAGGCACAACAGCCGTTAGATCTGGCTGATCAACGGCCCAAATCTAAGTGGCTAATCACAATCGGTGATTCATAGAGGAGGACTTACGGAGGGGCGCAGGACACTGCTGATCAGCGATCTCCAATGATTGCATCAGTGGGTCACATCCGTGAAGAAACATATGCTGTGTTATATATATATATATATATATATATATATATATATATATATATATATATATATATAAGGCCCAAGCATTGAGCGATCAACGATTGTGATCAAATTGCATCAATGTATCGCATCGGCACTATACCATGGGCCGGGGCCTAGGCACAGGCATGTGTGCGACCCGATGGGCCAGACCTAATGGAATTATATGCGACAGTTGATAAATTTTGAAGTCTGCGTGAAGGTCTACTTTTAATGTATTTTAATGTATTTCGTTGTTTAAATGAAATACAAAGGAACACATGATAGCACTGATAGCAATACAGCCTGGATCCAAAAGGGTTCAGGAATTATATTATATAATATTTCAAGTATGGGAAATGCCATATTTTAGTGTTTTTGTGTATTTTCATTGTTATAACGAAATGAAAAAGGGAAATTGGTAGCACCGATAGCGATACAGCCCAGACTCGAAAGGGTTTCAGAGTTAAAATATATACTGTTTCAAGTCCGCCAAACCCAATTTCACGTGGTTTTCAGTGTTTTTCATGGATTTGCAAATACAAGCAAAGCACACAAGATGGATGCTTTTGTGAATTGTGATGGCGACCAGGGCGGACCTGAGAAAACAATAAACCATTTTTGAAGAACTTTGATGTCCGAAAGGATAGAGAAGGCGGGATTTAGCTGTGACGACTATGTTTTTTGTTTAAAACATAAATACACATTATTTTCAACAGAGGTCCACCACAGGGGTAGCATTGTTTTTCCATAATAGAAACATGCCTTGTTAAATCCTTGGAAGGGCCACAACATGATGCAACCCGAATCAAACAGGATTAGCGAGCATCAACAGCACAGACAACACAACAACCACACCAACAAATGTTATGGAGAATCTCCATTACAGGAAAACTCTTAGACAGCACAACAAGCCATCAAAAATATCTGAAATCGGTTACTCTGTTGTTAGAAGCAGAAAAATACGATCCTGTGCTTGCCTAGAGGGCATCAAATCAGTTAATAATGCATATTAGGTAGATTAAGACTCTGAGCCTTCTAGAGAGCTCAAGAGCATTGTAAACAGGCTATAAATAGCTAAAACTAGGATGTAGTAGGGGTTCAACTCTTGGAGATTATTCCTCCTTTGTTCATTCAAACTTCTCATCTTCATTTTAGAAATATAAGCTTCTTTTGTCATTATATGTTCAATGTCCATTCTCTTTGTTGTTCTATGCTTGCGCTTGAACAGTTTTCTCATGTCTTCTATGTGTCTAAGGCCAGATAACTATCATCTTATCTCTTCTTTGATATATTAGATTTGAAAGCTTCTTTGCTACCTGTAACTAGCCATCCATATTGGTCATATATGAATCTTCCAGTACAGTCAGTATTCCCTTTTGCTGCCTGTAGCTAGCCGTTGATGTATGTTTATATATGGAATCTACTGGTATAGTTAGTATTCTCCTTCTATCCATTGAATTTATAACTTATTGAGCATTAGTGGTCTAAAGCCTTATATTGGCGAGAGCGTTCATGCATGCATTGAGTGAAAACCGAGCTGAAATGGTTATCTAACTTGATCCAAACCATCATTTATTCTAGTAGTTCAGAGAACAATATTGAAGATTGTATGTTACTAGGCATCTCCAAGCTACAACCTAGGAGAGTTTCTTGGGGTGATAACATAATTGGCATCATTGCCGGGGAGAGGAAACTGAAGCTCAACTTCCCTGGGAAATGACATAGATCCAACTTTGATGATAGAAAAAGTTTGGGCACATTTCTGGTTGTAATCATCTATCTAGCAATTCTACTTGAGGCCGAACCTCTTGGCGACTCCACTTGATAGTTCTAGCTCAATTTGTGAGGCATAATTGGAGAAATCCTCATAAGCTACAAGCTGACCCTGAACCTGACCCTGAAAAATCATCAAAGAGAGAAAGGTATTGCAGAAAGGAGCATCAGGTTTAGGTAAACCTAAATAATCTTCTATATCTCTTCAAGAAAGCATTGTAATAGAAAAAATACACGTTGAGACTATAATATCTAATACTAGCAGTGAAGAAAAACTCTCAGAGATTCATAAAGCTCCTTGTTCTTTAGGTTCTCCTTTTGCTTTAAACCCAAAGGGGACCTCATCTCTTATCCATCATACTCCTTTAATCTTGTTAGTCACTCCTCAGCCCTCTATCATTCAGACTGTCAGTACTCTTGTACCCACCATAGCTATGGCAGGTTGACAAACACCTACCAAAATGGAAAGAATCATTGCTGCTATGTATGGACCCCTAATACTACCCACTCCTTTAAATGCCATGCCTACTAGAGAATATTAGAAATATAGGCCTAAGTTCACTAGGACTGAAGGTGTTACTGTTGAAGAAAATCTTGAGTCATTCTATAGCTATGCTAATAATCTGGATATTAGTGAAGATGATGTGTGGATGACAGTCTTTGTCCAAAGCCTAGATGGAGAGGCTAGAAAATGGTTCAGAGAACTAACCCCAAGATCTATAGTAGATATTGAAGCTTTAGATGATGCATTCCTAAAAAATTTGGGGGATAAGAAGGATCTCCTCTACTACCACACTGAGTTTGGGAACTTAAAGAGGGAAAATGGTGAGTTGCTATCTAATTTTAATAAGATGTTTAACCGTATGTACAACAAGATACCAGCTGAAGTAAAACCTACTACTACCTCTGCTAAACTCGCCTATTCCAGTGCTTTTGATTCTAACTTCTACCTACTGTTGAGAGAGAGGCGATGTGATACTTTGGCTGACATGTAGTATGAAACCTTGGAAGTAGAATTAAACATCATGGCTACATAGAAGCTTAAGGGAAATGTTGATAGAAGAAGACAGAGGGGCAAGTCTTCATCATCCTCTGATCCTAAGATAGAATAAATGACCAAAATTATTGAGTCATTAGCCTCTAAAATCTCTAAATTGAAGGTTGAGCAACACCTGTGGAAAGGAAGAGTACCTAATACCTTTTCACCTAGAAATCCAAATCCAAATCCATATAGAAGAACAAATGAACAGTTGCAGATTTTGCAAAGAAACAAAGATGCTAATGAAGACCATAGGGTGAATGCTCCTTTTCAAAATGCAGTCACGGAAGAGAAGCACTTTGAAGAAGATGATGAAATCCATTTTCTGGAAGGAAAAGGAAATACTTCCTTTTTTACCTTAGTTGCCTATGAAAAGTCATTATGAAATGACCAAATAAACCAAGAATGGGATGATGAAGCTATTCTACAAATTGCAGATCAGCAAAGATATAATTTGAGGTCAAAGATAAATAATTCCAAGGAAACTCCCATTCAAAGAGTTGTTGTCCCTACTTTACAACAAGCAAATAAGAAAAGACAACTAATAGTCAATCCCATCATCCTCAAAGCTCAAGCTCATGAGATAAGAGGCCTTAACAAGTCTCCTTCTCCTTTCAGTTTCAATCAAAAATTCAGAAGCTAAGAATACCTATGCCTCTGATTGAACTAGTGAAGAATGAGTCCTTCAAAAGATCCATCCTCGAGGCCCTTGAACCTAAAGCCATCCAAGCCTCCACTGACCATGTAAATCTACAAGATGAGAAGCCTGCTATTATTCTCAGCCCAATGATTGAAAATTATGAAGACAACTCCGCATCATTCTATTTCTCTTTGACTATTCATGAAAAAATCCTTCACAACTAACTTTTGAACACTGGAGCCATCCATAATCTAATGCCCAAGGCTATCATGGATGATTTGGGTCTTGACATCACTAAGCCTTATCATGGCCTATTTTCTTTTGATTCTAGAAAGGTGAAATGTCTAGGATTAATCAAGGACCTTGCCATCACTTTGCCTCAACTACCTATGAAAAGCATGATCATGGATATTGTAGTAGCTGATGTAACTCCCAAGTTTGGCATGTTACTCTCCAAAGGTTGGATCAAGAGATTAGGTGGATCATTACAAAATGATCTGTCCTATGCTACTATCCCAGTTTTTGAAGGTGAAAGCAAGAGATTATACAGAGAGGCGCAATTGGCTTATATCATCAGTGATGAGAAGAACCCTACTAATCATCCCATCTATGCTGTTGACATTGATTATGGATCATGTATTCTCCATATTGAAGAATCCTAGTTGGCCTCCACGTAGCTTAAAAAACTAGTATGCAAAATCACTAAAGAAGAAGGCCCACAAATTTGTGATATGTTCTTTGATGGGGCTTGCTCTAAAGAAGCTACAAGGGTAGGTGTAGTCCTTGTGTCCCCAACAAAGGAATATATTCATTTATCTTTCAAATTAACCTTTTAGGTCACAAATAACATAGTAGAGTACGAAGCTTTGATTTTGGGCCTAAACGCTGCTAAAGAAATGGGTATCATAGGCCTCCAAGTGTTTGGAGATGCAGACCTCATCATTCAGTAGGTCAATAAAACTTTCCAAGCTAAGCATACAAGGTTGAAAGTATATGGAGATGAGGTATGGAGGCTCAAGGATTCTTTTAATGATTTCAACATTTCTGATATTCCAAGAATGAAGAAATAGCTTGCCAACTCCCTTACTGTCTCTACTAGCATGTTTATTCCTCCCTTGCCTCCTAAATTGACATAGGAATTTTACGTAAAATACAGACTGTCTCTGCCTGACAATGTCAAATATTGGAGATTTTTTGAAGATGATCGGGAAATTAACAAGTTTTTACGAGTCATGGAGGAATTTGTTGAAACGAGCATCGATTAAGAAAATGAAACCAAGGAAGAATGTGACCAGTCCAAGTTAAAAAATGAGATCAGCCAAGGAAACATCGTCCAACTACCTAGTAACCATATACCAAAGGGATTAGTGCCTCTAGAAAAGTTGTTTGACCAAAACGATGTACCATATAAGCTGGCCAAAACAGGGAATGACTCTACTATATGTAAACATAATATAGGGAGCCCGACCCATCTGAAATACATAAATATGTCCACTCATTTGTATTCTGACTAGAATTCCGAGTATTGCAACCTCATGAAGAAATTCGCTAATATTTTTGCCTGGGAATACAGTGATCTTAGAACCTATTATACAAACAACATTCAACATAAGATGCCACTGGAAAAGAACACTACACCTTCTAAGCATAAATTAAGACCTATCAACGCTCTCTTATTGCCTTTGATTGAGAAAGAAATCAAGAAGTTGTTGGATGCCAAAATCATAGTTCCCCTAAGGTATTCAAGATGGATAGCTAACCTTGTGGTAGTGAGAAAGACAAATGGAGAAATTAGGCTTTGTGTCGACTTCAGGAATTTGAACAAGTGATTTAAAAAATATAATTATCACCTGCCTAAGATGGAACACTAGTTGCAAAGAGTTTCGGGGGGTAGAGTCATGTCTTCCTTAGATGGATTTTTAGGTTACAATCAGATTGTTGTACATCCTGAAGATCAGGAAAATACCACCTTCACTACTCCTTGGGCCACTTTCATGTACTCCAAGATGCCTTTCGGACTAATAAATGCTGGGGCTACTTTTCAGAGGGCCATGGACATAGCCTTTGTGGGAGAGAAGGACAATTTTGTCCTTATTTATCTTGATGACATAACAGTCTTCTCCAGCAGCCAAAAATATGATTTATAGCATTTGAAGAAGGTCTTCCTAAAGTGAAGATATTTTGGAATTTTAGTGAACCCAAAGAAGTCATAGTTTGCTTTAGAAGAAGGCAAACTTCTAGGACATATTGTTTCTACTGAAGGTGTGAAGATTGATCAAGCAAGGGTTCAATCCATTCTGATATTTTCCATCCCAAGGTCAAAAAGGGACATTCAATCCTTCTTGGGTAAGATTAACCTCGTAAGGAGGTGCATTCCAAACTTTGCAGAACTTGTAAAGCACATCACTTCCATGTTGAAGAAAGGAGCAGAAATAAAATGGACAAATGCTTCAAGGAGCTTTTTTGAAGCGATCAAGTAAGCTATCATGAAAGCTCCCACTCTAAACAACCCAGCTTACACTAAGGAGTTGTGTATCTTCTCTTTTGCCTCTTATGATACACTTGCATTAGTTCCGTTGCAGAAAAATGATGAAGGCATAGAGCACCCTGTGGCCTTTTACAACAAAACATTAACAGATGCTAAACTAAGGTATGACCTTATTGAAAATAAAGCTTATGCTCTCATAAAATCTTTAAAGGCATTCATAATTTATATTCTGCATTCCAAAGTAGTTGCATATGTACCTTCAACTTCAGTAAAAGATGTCTTAACTCAGTTGGATATTATGGGAAGAGAGCTAAATGGATTGCAAAATTCATAGAGTTTAACATAGAGGTGAAGCCCACTAAGTTTTTCAAAAGCCAAGGTTTGGCTAAAGTTATGGCCGAAGAAAATTGCATCTTGTTAGATATAAATTCCATGAGTCTGAACTCAGATAATGAGCAGACAGAGGGAGCAGCAGAAGAGCAAAAGAAGAATCAATCTTTCACTAAAAATCTAGCCACATGTGAATGTTATTACAACATAGTTCACTTTTTGCAAAAGCTAGAAGTCCCTCCAGCACTTATCTCAAGTCAATATTGTGCCATTAAACTCAGATCAACTAAACTGTGTATTGATAAAAATCTACTTTATTGCAAAGACCCATCAGGAATCCTCTTGAGGTGTCTAGATAAAGAACAATGTGTGGAAGTCATACACCAGTTCCATTCTAGCTTCTATGGAGGGAATCATTATTGGAAAACCACAACTCACAAAATCTTGAGGGTTGGCTATTATTGGCCTGCTCTATTTTTTGATGTGTTTTCATTTATAAAAGATTGTGACAAGTGCCAAAGTTTTGCAGGAAGACAACTGCTAAAATCTGTACCCTTGAAGCCAATACATGTCAATGGTCCCTTCCAGTAGTGGGGCTTGGACTTTATAGGTGAGACCAACCCACATTCCAATGGTCAACACAAATGGATCTTAGTAGCCACTGATTATTTCACCAAGTGGATTGAGGCTATACCCACTAAGAATGCAAATCATCAAGTTGTCATAAAGTTCATGAATGAGAATATTTTCACTGGATGTGGTTGCCCAACCAAACTAGTCACTGATAATGCAGCAGCACTCAACACAAAAGAATTGGTGGACATGACTGAATCCATGGGCGTTCAGGTGGTACATTCTACCTCCTATTATCCTCAAGGAAATGGTCTGGAAAAATCATCTAACAAGAGTCTAGTAAGAGTAATCAAAAAGCTCTTAGAGGACAACAAAAAGACATGGGATTCCAAGTTGAAGTTTGCACTATGGGTTGATAGAGTTGCCATCAAAAAAATCAATAAGGAATTCTCCATTCAAACTAGTTTATGGCACTAATCTTATTTTCCCCATCCAGCTGATTCTCCCTGTGGCTAAGCTATTGCAAGAAGAACAAGATGAAGAGAATGATATGGTAAGAAGGATGAATAACCTGGTTGAACTATCGTAGATCAGAGAGTAGCTGGTTGAGAAGTAAAAATCTCATCAAAAGAAAATCAAAGAAACCTTTGACAGGAAGGCAAAAGTGGACAATTTCCAAGTTGGTGATTGGGTGCTTAAATGGGATGCATTTAAGGAAAAGAAAGCTAATCATGGCAAGTTTGAATCCTTATGGATAGGTCCTTTTATCATCGCTCAAGTTCAACAAAACAATACATTCATTCTGCACAGTCTAGAAGGAGAAGAAACTTTTGGTAGCCTAATAAATGGGCGGTTCTTGAAACTTTATTTTGTTTAAGGCATTAAAGCCTTGTCATTGTCAATATGTTTTCCAGTTTTTAGTTCATTATAAAATAGACTCCATGCCCAATTGAACACTAGAAGGAAGATTTGAATTTGTTTTTTCAGGAAAGGCATTGATTTGTGATCTTTGAAACCTCACAGGTAGGATTTCATCCCCATAAGGAGCCAATGTTAGCTTTTCTGGAAAAAGGCCCACAAATTGATCCATATAGGCTCTAAAAGTCTCCAAATTTGCTTAAAAAAATGCCAATGGATCCATTAGTGGGCTTCAAAACTTCAGCATTTGCTTAAACATCATTCAAAAATCAAAACTAGCGCAAGAGGAAAACCCTTAAAAGGGAGAAAAAACATTATCGAAGGCTTTAACAGTTGAGGCATAGCAGCCATTAGATCTGACCGATCAACGACCCAGATTTAAGCGACTAATCGCAATCAGTGCTATCACAGAGGAGGACTTATGAAGGGGCGCAGGACACTGCCGATCAACGATCTCTGGTGATCAGATTGATGGGTCGCATCGATGGGAAACATATGCTGTGTTATATACACACACACACACACACACACACACACATATATATAAGGCTCGAGAATTGAGCGATCAACTATTGCGATTGGATCACATCGCTGTATCGCATCGACACTATACCATGGGGCGGGGCCTAGGCATGGGCATGTGTGCGACCCGATGGGCTGGACTCGACGAAATTATATGAGATAGTTGATCAATTTTGAAGTCCGCGTGAAGGCCTACTTTTAATGTATTTTAATGTATTTCGTTGTTCGAACGAAATACAAAGGAACACACGATAACACCAATCGTGATACAGCCAGGACCTGAAAGGGTTCGGGAATGATATTATATAATATTTCAGGTCTGGGGAATACCATATTTTAGTGATTTTGTGTATTTTTGTTGTTATAACGAAATACAAAAGGGAACTTGGTAGTGCTGATAGCGATAAAACCTAAACTTGAAAGGGTTTCAAAGTTAAAATATATACTGTTTCAGGTCTGCCAAAGCTGATTTCACGTTTTTTTCAATGTTTTTCGTATATTTCCAAATACAAGGAAGACACACTTGATGCAAGATTCTGCGAATTGTGATGCTTACCGGGGTGGACCCGAGAGAAGAATAAACCATTTTTGAAGACCTTTGAAGTCCGAAAGGATAGAGAAGGTGGGATTTAGCAGGGATTACTGTGTTTTCTATTTAAAATAGAAATACACATTGTTTTCAACAAAGGTCTACCATAGGGGCAGTGCTATTCTGCCATAACAGAAACATGCCTTGTTAAATCATTAGAAGGGCCACAAGATGCTGCAACATGAGTCAAGCAAGATCAAGGAGCATCAACAGCATAGACAATGCAACAATCACACCAACAAACATTATGGAGCATCTCTAGCACAAGAAAACTCCCAGATAATGCAACAAGCCATCAAAAATATATGAAATCTGTTATTCTTCTGTTAGAAGTAGAAAAATCCGATCCCATGTTTACCTAGAGGGCATCAAATTAGTTAACAATGCAAATCAGGAAGATTAAGACTCCCAACCTTCTAGAGAGCTCAGGAGCATTGTAAATAGGCTATAAATAACTGAAACTAGGATGTAATAGGGGTTCAACTCTTGGAGATTATTCCTCCTCTGTTCATTCAAACTTCTCATCTTCATTCTAGCAATATAAGCTTCTTTTACCATTATATGTTCAATGTACATTATATTTATTGTTCTATGCTTGCACTTGAACAATTTGTTCATGTTTTCTGTGTGTCTAAGGCCAGATAATTGTCATTTTATCTTTGCATTGATATATTAGATTTGCAAGCTTCTTTGCTACGTGTAACTAGCCATCCATATTGGTCATATATGCATCTGCCAGTACAATCAGTATTCTCTTTTACTGCCTATAGCTAGCCATTGATGTATGTTTATATATGCAATCTGCTGGTATAGTCAATATTCTCCATCTATCCATATTGAGCATTAGTGGTCTAAAGCCTTGTATTGGTGAGAGCTTTCATGCATGTATTGAGTGAAAATAGAACTGAAATGGTTATCTAACTTGATCCAAACCATAATTTATTCCAATAGTTCAGATAACAATATTGAAGATTGTATGTTACGAGGCATCTCTAAGCTGCAACCTAGGAGAGTTTCTTGGGGTGATAACAGTACCAACCAGTAATATTCTAAACATCTACTGTCAATTTGCAGAGATCTAGACAGTCAGCAACAAAGATAGCCCTTCACACTTAATCATTCAATTAATTAGGCACAAACTCCTTATGCATTGAGTTTTACTTTCAGATCTAGAAGAATTCTTTGACAAACAACAGTAAAACAACAACACTAATTAAATATATCAGTCATTTCTTAACAACATGCTTTTCTTTTGCATGCGCTACAAGGAAGAGTAGAACCTACGTGTATATGCGTCTTTACAAATGCAAACGAACATATAGATCTGGAAAAATTAACTTACTACTTCGTTGTTATTCTAGACTTCAGACATACCCAGATCATGACATTTAAAGAACAAAACATGCGTAAGAAATCCGATCTAGCCCAACCAATAACATATCATATAATTATAAGTCATTTCAGGTTTCATGATCCTTATCCAACATTGTATCCAAGGTGCATAAAATATTTCAGTTCATATCATAATCATAGACCCTACAACATAAAATATAGTTCAGATAGAAGCATTCCTGAGAAACCCTTTCACTTCCACACTTTGTCCTTTGATCTTCTCCTCCTGATGTAGTTTTAGCCTTTCTCAATACCTCGGACCAAAACAACAATTAGAACCTGTGGTATTCTTGGATGGGATCAAATAACCATTACTCTACTCAATATTGTGGGTTAATACCATGGTATTGACGCTTGGTATTCTTTACTCTTGAATTTCCTTGATTTTCCAACCCATACGCACTTTTACTCTTGTGAAAGTGCATGCATACATATACACACTTTTTGTTCTGTGAACTTGCATGTATATGCTGCTATGACAAGGTAAAACTACGTATACAACTTAAAGTATCTGAAAATATATGTTTCCTTCAACTTCTTGATTCTGATCAGTAGACCTTTGTTCCAACTTCCCGTTCTTCTGTACCAATGCCCTATTACCTCTGAATTGACCTGTTATAATGTGAGTTTCCTTCTATTAAATCTGAGTGGACATGTGAGTGAGTTCCCATAAAGGACAACACCTGTATCATAATTCCAACAATTTGAACATTCTCTTTTAGGAAATGCAGTGAACAACAAGAAAAAATTTTGGGCTCACTACCTAATTATTGAAAATATGCACTACTAAAAAAAAATGAGAAAAGAAATGTAACTAACTACTCTTATTGCTAATCCCAATCTACAAGAGAAGCTAAAAAATAAGTAAAATCATACTTCCAATGGAGCCATTCCCTTACCTTTACTTTTTCATAAGTGAAAATATAAAAAATTAGTAACATAGATAAAATCACTACCAAAATATCAAAAGAAAATCCAATTGTAATATGTACACTTACCTTTAATGAGTTTAAGAAAAAAACGCTTATGTACAAGAAAACTATCTTGAAAGAAATACTCCAACGAGATTTCAATTCGATCATAAACGCTTGGATGAATCTTATCTAATGATTGAAGTGAATTCAAAAGAAGAGAGAATAATGGGGCAAGTTCTAAGGATGTATCTTTAGAGGTTGGAGCTTTCATAAAAGAGTTAGAATTATGTACATGTTGTGAAATATTAACAATATTAGGTGTAAGTTAACCTTCCAAATAGCTTTCAAATGGATGAATGAAGTGTGGATGGAAGTTTAATGAATCTGTCAAAAGATCATTACACAAATCAAATTGTTGGAAAAATTGTGATGTTATGCTCCCAAGAGTAGGTTCTCATTGAAAATGCATTTGAGAAGAATGAATAAGTTCATATGTTATGAAAATCAAATGGAATTGAAAGATTAACAACCCTTGATGCTCACGATTAAAGCTTCAAATTTCAACTTCACATTGAGGTAATCCACTTGGCGATTGTTCAATTCTTGGTTGTTCAATATGTCAACATGGTATGTCTAAACATCAAAATAATGAAAAGAAAAAACAAAACTGAAAATAGTCATTATAAATGAAGAAAAACCAATAAAATCAAATAATTATCTACAATAATGTTACAAATAGTGTTAAAACACATTCAAGGCTTGCTTAAAATGATTTCCTTGTTTTAAGTATTAGTCATAATAATCCAATCTGAAGAATTACTCACAATTACTTGTGAATAAAGAAGGGGATCAAGACTATGACCAAGAATGAGAACTCTCTGATTTTCAGATTTATAAATAGGAATGGAAAGGTCATCATGATTTGATTGGATTTCAAAAACAAATTATTCAATAAAAATATTGGTAAGAGGAGAGTATTTATTTTGAAACATATAAAAACTGTCAAGAATGCGAGGAATTAATAATGACTCAATTGAATGATTGTCCTCCAACTCTAAATAATCATCCTAAATGACATGAATAAGTTCATCAGTATTCCCTTCCTTTCCATAAGACATATTAGCACAAGAAGAATTATTGAGTAAATTTTAGTTGTTGATGAAAGAATAATCATTAAATGACTCTTTATCCCAATCAAAAGTAATAGGCAACTCATTATTTGAGAAATTCATAATAGTTCCTCTATCTTTAGGATTATCATTTGTACAAAGAGGTATTGTTGGATTATTAGCAAATGAATTTCAATTAGCAAAAAGATCAAGATAAAGATGAAAATGAGTATTGGAGGAAATGAACCTGAAAATTTCACGACTTGGAGGAGATTGCTCACTTTTCATGTCGTAAATTCTGGATTCCTCATCATATATCTAGCTTACTAGACTTTCTTGAAGATTGGTATTTTGATGCCCAAACTGTTGTGATTGATCACAAATTTTAGCATGAGAATCATTTACCATAGAAAGTTCATTCTTGGAATTTTCTATTTGCAATTTTTCTTATTGATTTTCTTGGTGCACATTGTTTGCTAAACTTGTTGCATGTTGGTTTTTAGATTTATTAGTAGTTAACGCTTCAAGTATGCTCTCATAGTTTTCTAAAGTTGATTATCAAGTACGTCCACGCTTTGTGATTGTAGATTAGTAACATGAGAAAGAGCATCATGGTCGTCATTGACAATATAGGAAAAATGTAACAATTCTAGGAATTTAACATACATGGGTGATGCAATTTCATCATGATTGACATGTGCATCTTTGGTTGGTGAATTTTCAGTCATGTTAATAGAAACCAAATGTGGTTCATCACAACTTGAAATTACTAGATTATATGGATTTGGAATGCAAGGAAGATAAACTAAATTTATAAACCGTCCTATTAACTAAAACTCACGAGGAAAATATTAACTTGAAACTTAAAACAAATTAGTTTAGATCTAATAAGAAAATCATCCAAAGACTCACCTTAAAATCTTCAAAGTGCTTCAAGTTGATCACAAACCTTCTCATAATCATAATCCTGAAAAGTATGAAGGGATTTTTTTGTGAATTCATCCCAAATGTGTATAGAGGAAAATGGCAATGATCTACACGAGTCTATGGCCAATATGGGAAAAGTGAGAGAAAAGCTCCTTCACATCACACCTTCATAAAAATTAAAATTGTTACAACTATAAATAAATTGAAGAATATGATCATAAGTAGAAACATTTTCCATACACTTTTTTTGACAAAAGATTAACTACCTTTATTAGAATAGTGGCGGGTGGAATTCCAGTGAAGAAACTCCAAATAGGAAATTTAGAAGGAGTAAGTACAACTATTGGAACACAAGACTAAAAAAACACAACTTATCAGACCATCCTTCTAGTGCCAAAATCATTGATGGAAAAAAATGACCTCATCTAAGTCCCAGCTAAGTCCTTATCTTTTTGATTTGGTGGTTCCGACTCATCCTATTGTTTCCAATTACCCCGTCACTCTCCCTGCTGACTTGTGATGCCTCTAGTTAACTATCAACAAGAAGAGGAAATCAAACCTACTCTCGCTACATTCTTGAAAGAAAGAATTCCTTAAGCTGAATTGAGGGCTCAACCAAGCCACACTTAAAGCTACTCCTACATAAGGATACTTCTATTTTTTTTTTTTAACTAAAAATGAAAATTAATCTAGAATGCAATAAGAAAATGAAAATATAATCTATCTTATCTCCATTAGGAAAAGATAGAGATCTCACCCAACTTAAGAAAAAAGTGATGAAACAAATGGGGATTTAACCTGTTATTTTAATGATAAATATCAGACCACAAAATAAGTTCTAACAACTAATATAGTAAGTACACAACATGCCTTGTTTGGAGATTTTAAAACAATGAATGATTCACCATCAAAATGTAGAAATAGTCCATAAAATATTATGACAATTACATTGATTTAATATGGAAAATTTATGAGTAAATAGTTCCTAAAAAAATTGTTTTAATGCAAGAGAAAATCGAAAAATCAATAATAGAGACTACAAGATTAGATAGTTGATCTTATAAAGAATCATTTTCGTGTCTAACAAAAGTGCAAAATATGAAACGATTTACACAAATTCACCATTGAAAAGAATTAAATTTGCATTAAAAAATAAAATTACTCGCAAATACAATCAATAATAAACCTGATCTCCTTGCTCTATTTCTCAATGAATCTCCAACAATCTTCCCAAAATCATGGGCTCTACTATTCGAGAAAAGAGTTGCAATAGCAAACTCTGTCTCAAATATAAAGTTTGAATCTTGAAAAGACCAACAGTCAAATATTATTATTCCTATCTACCTACAACTAAAATTCTCGTTGAAAAAGTGCTTAAAGTTTCAAAATGGTATAAAAGAGGAGTACTTTCCCTATTCCAAAAATTGTGATTTATAATTTACAAAAAATCATTCAAAAATGAGAGTCATTGGAAGTGGGTCATATCCATCAATTTTGGAGCTGCAAACCCTCTTCTTTTTTCTTTATTGCTTCAATCATATTGCTCCAAATATTCTTTGTATCATTTTTCTAGCTCCCTATAATAAAAAAAAAAATCAAAACTGAAATGGAAAATTAATTAAAAATGCACATCAAAATTAAAATACCAAAATTGGGAAAAAAATAACTCCCCAACAAAAATTTAATTTAAATAAATGAAACATATGCTTCCAAATGATCTTTGTCAAAATATTATTGGCCCATGAGGGTTGTCTTCAAAATAATTTGTATGAGTGGGGGTTTTGGTCAAATGGACATGCTTTAAAATAGGTTCCAAATCGATTTCTTTTTACAATTTCGTGGCCTCCATTTCTACTCTTTTTTGACATATTATATTTTTATATTTGCTTGAGTTAATGCTCCCATATTGTTTTCCATGATTTTATCTTTCCAACTTGTTACCTTAAACCTCATTTGGTGAAGTAAAACCCAAGATAGAACAAGTCAAAAATGTGGATTCAAAAACTTTCTAAATAATAGAAAATATATAATTTGTGCAAAATTTCTAAGCAATATAATTAATGTTTAATTTTGTTTTTTTTCAAAATAAAATTAATGGAAAAATAATAACACTAAATTAAAACCATATAATATATAAACTCAAATCAAATAATAAAAACATTTAATAAACTAAGCTAATCATTATATAAAAGAAGAAATATAAAATAAACAAAAATAAAACACAATATTCATAAATCTTTGAGGAAATGAATATGTGACTATTTAATGATATATAGGTACGGAATTAAAGGAGGAGGGGAGGGAGGATGCAGCCTCGCGTGGAGTGGGCACTCCCTCCACCGAGTTCATATACAAGCCTCCCATGAGTTTTAGAAATCGACATTACGTTTTTGCTCCGGGCTCTAGGCTCCGGATAATTGAAATATTATTATTATTTTAATATTTGTTACTAGTATTTACAATATAATTTTTATTAAATGGTTATTGTTATACTTGGTCTTGAATTGAGTTAAAATAATAAATCATAATAAATAAAAAATCAATTCAATAAATTAAAATATTTTTTAAATTAAATTAAATTAAATACAGTATAATTAGTTAATTAATATAGATTAATTTAAATAAATAAAATATTTACAAATTAATTAACTTAAATAGTTAAAATTAATTAAATGATTTATTTACACTTTTAAAAATTATTTTTATAACAAAAAGTAAAGTATTTTTTGTACATATTTTAAACCCAAATGGATAAAATCAATTAAATGTTGAATATGAGTTATTTTCAAATTGTAATTACAAACTCAAGACAATTAAAGTTGTTGGGAAGCTCGCGAGAAACCACACAGAATGAAGTGATTAAAGAAGAATACTAAAAAAAATGAAAATCCCACAAAATTAATAAAATCAAAGCATCAAAAGAGTGATATGAACAAAATTTATATAGAGGGTCCTCATATCTTTTTGTCAAATTTTATGGGGGTGTTTTGGTCACAACATGATGCCACTAAACCTATCATGAACAACCACACCAAATTGCTTACATTATTTAAAGAACATCAGTGAGGGTTGTCTCCTCTTGTTGATGAGTGGTTATTTCTACCCATTATCAAATGGCGCTAGAAAGAGGACATGAGGTAAATTAAATAATTAAATAATTTGTCCCTCATGTTCTAATATTTTCAAAACTAACAATTCCTCATTTTTGTGCCATCACAAAAACAAACTCGAAGGCAAGTTGGATGAGAAGCTAACCTACTTGAAGTCACATTCTTTACCATTACATCAAACCAATTGCTCTTGCCCAAATCACTATTTGTCAGAATGATTTAAGTTTTACATTACCCGACATTCCTCATGAGACAATTTCTCTTTTGTTAAAACTCCAATTTGACAGTGACATGAATATATCTGGAATGAAACATTTTGATAGGTTTTGGTTTAAGTGCATCAAGTATAATATTATGGGTTTAAATGTTTTGTGGAGGTTTTTCGCTTTCGTTTTTAGAGTTCAAATACAAGATCGGTTTGAATCCTTTTCGACAACCCCTATTTTTACTTAGTATGAATTTGTGGATAACTTTTTAGATTCCTTTTCGATTTATTATTTTGATAAACTATGTGGAGAATTCAAGGCCCTCCAAGTGAAGGATGATTCATATTTAGAAATATTTTCAATAAAGATTAGTCACTTTCTTTTTAAGTTTCATCTTAACAAATTTTGTTTTGTACAAAGTCTTCTTTTAGATGCTTTTCCCCTTTCATTCTACTTGATTCAATTGCTTATGGTAAATTAGATACATATTGTAAGATAAAATTCCAAGATGAATCTTGTTTAAAAAATGAGATGGATCCTTTATTTATAGAAAATTTTGATTCTAATTTTCCATCGAGCAAATGGAAGGGGTATAATCCATTCATAATAATTTTACTCACAAGCAAACAAAACTTTCTTTCAAACTATCTTCTATGGATATAGTGGAAGAGGGTTTAATTTTATATCACGATCTATCTTTCGCTTCTTATACTTCTAATCACTTCTCAAACTTAAATATTAAAAAAACATAAATCATGAAAACAATTTTAAGTGTTATAATATTTTAATAGAATAGGTTAGGGTCACTAATCCTCATTTTAAGGCTGAAACATTAAATCTTCATCGGAAAATCATAACTTATTTTCAAGAAAGATTAGATACTTGACATGATGTTGTTCATGAAAGTTTTATCATACAAAAATAAAATCTTGACTCCCATATAATGTTTGATAGTTCATCACCATATCATAGTAAAAATGATGAGGTAAGGGAAGAGGAATCTCTTGAAAATGTCACTTACAACAACTATTATAGCTTAAGATAATAATTTCATTTGTCTATCTCTAATTCATTTTACTCTTTATATTTCGATATTTTCTCAGATTTTGGGGTGTGTAACACTTTATCTACCTTATCTAACATTGTTCCATTACAATTTGATTCTTATGATATCTCAAATATTGGTGATGTAACTTTGGAACATAATATTACTAAAGTAAAATTTGATGCTCTTTCACTTCAGTCATTCACAAGCGAAAAGGGCGTGTTATGCCAATGTCTCTTTTTCATTGATTTATGAGCATACACCCTTTTTTTGTTAAAATTCAAGATCCTACATTTAATATTCATCCTTAAATTAAATTTTCATGTTTTTATTGCACACTTTGAACCAATTCATTTAATCAATAGGAGTGATCAAACCAATGATTTGATTTCTCAAATGAATCCTCAAATGATGCATTTATTATTTTCAAATCTAATTCAAAGATATTTGCATTCTAAATTTTATGATAGGATTGTAGATTGACTTGAGGATTAATATCTTGAATTTTTTTGAGAAAATGGTAAGTTTATGCTTACTTTTGTTCTAAATGAAGATCATAAAGGTAATCATAACCTATTTATTTTCCTTTTTGAAACACTCAAATTCATCTTAATAATTGGAAATTTCGTCTTTACATAATTTGAGCTATTTTGATGGTTGCATTGGAAAGTCCATTTCCCTTAGCATGGTGATCATTGAGTAGTTGAGAGTAGGTTAGTTAATCTCACTTTGTTTCTTTAATCATAGATAGATTTATTTTATTTCATATACTTGAATATTGTAGTTATGAAAGAAGCTGAAGATGAGCCATCATAAAGATACCATCAAGGAAGTTTACTTAACTTTATTTATTTTTCTTTTTATATTCTTATTCATTAGTTTTGAGAAGTGTTTATTAGAATAATTATTTTAGAATCATGAAATAAGAATACTTTAAGTGGAATAATTTATCTTTGATAAAACATAAGCTTCTCTTGACATGAATTGTTATGGCTCTCATTTTTTCTCAAATTGATATCATGGTTGCACATTTAATTTTGGATTTGTTGTGTTCAATAAAAGTCCAAATCTATGAAATGTTGTGTACATTATTTAATAGAAAATTTAAAAGAAAGTACATATTCACACTACTAAAAGATCAAATAGGGATGAAATATTTAAAATTTTGAAAGTTCATATTATCCCTTGATTTGTTTATTATTTTGACTTGTTATATTTTCACTACATTATCGAATGTTCATTTACTCATGGCCTATTTTTATGCAAATTTTCTTTGGCATTTGTAGGTTCTTCGAGTCCTTCCATTTAGTTTGAATAAGGTTTGATTTCATCGTTTTTGGGATTTTCTTAGAATACTCATTGGGTAAAGAGCAGATGTTGTGTTATACAAAACTAAACTATTATCTTTAAGGAAATCCTTAAGGAAGATGTTTCTTTTGTGTTATTACTCAAATCCTCTCATTAGTTAGTCCTGTATTTTGGAAACATGTTATGGACCATGCTCAATATTTTTTCTGATTTTTCCATTATTATTTTAGAACTTTATTTTTAACCCAATAGTAATTAAATAATGAAATTTCTTTACAAGACAGTTTATTTTTAAGGTAACAAGTGTTTGGGAAAGTGGCATTAATTAGTAAAGGTTAGTAACTGATAAGTTTTTATACAATCTCTTGCTCTTAGGGAATCTTTCACATTTGCTTCCCATTCTATTATATGATATCTCGAAGATTAACAATAATTATAGTTTGATGTTAACATAAGAATTAGTTGAAGGATAGGAGATCTCATTACAAGCCTACCTACCATGATCATGGATTCCTAGAAGGTGAAATTACAAATATTGGTTGCTAAGCGAGGGTAATGGATTTTAGTTGCAAGTCTAAACACAAGAGCTCTCATCACAAGACAACTTGTTCACATTTATTGGTTTTTGTGAATGGAACTGTCATTATCAAGTTTCCAATCCAGGGTAACAAACTTCAGTTAATTTCTAAGAAAATTCACAAGTAAGAAAAGAAAAGGAGCTTTGAACAATGTACCTATATCTAATAGATGGGATAAAAGCATCTGATTAGGTTAAAAGGTATCCCTATCAAGGGTCTAAATACCTTCTAGTAGTAGTGCCTATGCCTCTGGTATTGCAGTCATGTTAACACTATATTATACTTGATTAACTTTTCTTTCCCAAGACTAATTGTAGGTAAAGTTTACTATTGTAATACTGAATATAATATAATAAACGTTTGTGGTTTCAGATTGTGCCAAGTTTTCAAATTATGATGGAAATGATTTGGGTATGTTAATTAGTAAAATTTAAACCATATAAGTCAAGGATGAAGCATTTTAGGTTATTTGAGGATTAACATCTTGGAACATCTAGTTTTTATTCCTTAACATTTATATAGTTCAGAGCATTCAACTAGAAATAACTATTTCACCTAGTGAGTTGCCATAGGTTGGCCTCCCAATAACTCCCTTACATTTTAGCTAAAATGAAAGAGGCCCCACATCAATTATTGTGAATATTGCCTTGTTGTCACCTTGTTTACTTGGTCTCAAGTAGTTTTATACATCGATTATGATCGCCCCATGTACCTTTTCATCTCAAAGAACTATCCAATGATTCATAATTTGCTTGGTTTTGATACCTAGTCTCAAAAGTTATATCGTCCTAGATTTTTTTCTTCACCTTAAGAATGTGGTTTACCTTCATGTAAACTCAAAAATATGTATATATATATACCTATAATTAATATAAAATAAACTCTATCTATATATATAATATGTAAAGCTATATATATTATATATATATATATATATATAACTAACCAATTAAATGTAAAATCGCTTAAATTTTTTAAACATAATTATATTATAAACCCATATTATCCTATATCCTTTAAATTGTACTACATATAGTAAGTACAAACCATGCATTTTATTTGTTCAATCATTATATATGTATAGATAACCCCATACATATATATATTCTTCTAAATTCTTATATAATTTGAAACTCACATCGCATAGTTTCTTTTGTAGTCCTTTTAAATAATATAAATGAATCTGCATCATTATAAATAAATACAAACATTAATTTAGGTCACTATTTATTGCATTGTAATATAGGTAGGTCAACATATAACTGAAAAAACTACAATTCACATAGAGCCACAAGGCTCATTTAATATTGAAACTTCATCTAACACCATTCCTTAGGAGGAGCACATCCTACTATGTGAGCGTACAAAACAAAACATTGAACCAAGTTATCCCTCACTTACATTACTCAACCCATCATTCAAATTACACACATTTGTTGAATTTCAACTGACATTCCATCACCTATACACCGCCAACTCCACATACAACAAGAAACATCATGTCCTTCCGCCACGTCGAAGTAATAAATATAGGAGCCAAATTGGACATACAACACACCAATTTAAAACAAATCCATGAATCAAGGAAACCAATAAATTCCAAACTAGTCAACTGGAAATAAATATTATGGTTCACTTAGACTTATTTTGGCACTTCAAAAATATTATTTGATGCCATGTTTTCACCTTTGTGCAAGTCACAAAAAACGTGGACAAAGGATACTAGATTGTGCAACACATTCAATACATAAAACCTCTTTGGAGCTTGTTGTCGAAATGATGCCACAGATTTTGGAATTAAACAGTGGCCCTGGGTCAAAGTTTTCCATGCGAAAAAAATTAAATGATCTTGAACTTGAAATGATCAAAGTGAACCCTCTAGTTTCAACAATATATTCCAAGTGGATTATATGTCAATCATTTATGGAATCTAAAATCATGTCACAAATATGCTAGAAGTGCACACACAATTAAATAAGATTTGATCTATTAGAGGCACACTTAATGGCACGATTATGGGAAAAATGAGTCTCAGAACATCAATGAAAAATATTCATCAAATAGTATGACAAATAAATAGTCACACTATCTTAGGATAATTTGGTTGCAATCTTATCAATGTAGGGAGGAGGAAGAGAAGACATCACACATTTGTCTACTAGTAGTTGAATATCTCCTCATTTCACTTTTACCCCTCTCTTGTCATCATAGCCACACATTCCTATATGTAATTATTTCTACAAACTTGCCACAGATAAGGAAAATAATTCCAAATCAAAACAAATCCTCATGATCATGTATCAAATCAGAATAGAAGCACTTGCGTGGAACGGATAATTTGATACCATCTCCCAACTGCTCCTAAGGTCAAATTTGATTAACCACACATGTTTCTTCTAAAACAAAATCAATTAATAGAAGCATATTTCCAACTTCTCTAGAAAGTGTTACAGTTGGGGAAATCATCGATTCAATCAAAATATCATTGTCAAAACATGTTTGATGATCAAATATGCTAATCAGTAACACAACAATGACTTGCTTCAAAATGAAAATAAACAATTAAGGAAGAAAAAGAAGGCATTTACTGACTAGTACAAAATCCAAATTGTTGATTTAAACAAGAAGCTCAAGATCGTTAAAGACCAAGCTGTGGTTAAAGACTCTGGTTACTTCATATTCAAAGGATGTTTCCAATCTCAAATCATCATGTCCAATTTCCTTGTATTTATCCTTGTTTGAAGTCAAGCTATATTTTGTGAGATATGAGTATCATCTTAACTTGGTTCTATTAGTTACATTTGTTTGTTTTAAGAATAACTATAAAATATAATATTTCATAGCCATTTGTTTACAAGGTATTAATTATTAATTTAATCTATTTTGTGATTTGTTGGTATACAATGGAAGATATGCAACAAGATTATCATATGACGTTTTTCTTTGAACATGTTTTTTTAGCATGTTTTGATATTTGTTATAATAAGTATGTAGGTTGTTTGGGTTCTCACCTAATGACACATTATTTTTTTAAATTTGTTAAGTTTTATTTAAGATTCAAAATCCTCATAAGAGATTCAGTCATTAGGCTAGAGATGGTTTCCTTCCTAGTTTTAAGGACATGTTGTTTATCTTTAGTGGGGGCACACCTTTTGTATAAGGGTAACTCTTTGATTATATAAGAGGAGAATGAATGGACTCGAGGGTACTATAATCCTACAAGAGAAGAACAGAAAGACTAAGACAACAACAATGAAATATTCTTTTTGAATGATTACTATAAGCTTGTGTTATTGAATGTTTTCTAATACAAAAATATAGTTTTATATATTAAGTATTTCATTGTTACTTGTTGAAATCAATGATTTCTTTGAATGTGTTTAGGAGATCCTAGAGTTTGACTTGCGATTGTGCACTTGAGTCTGCTTTAGTATGTTGATAGTTTATATAAATTCATATTTCCACCTTTATTGGTTTTATTTTCTTGAAATTTCAAATCAAATTATTCTCTGTGATTGTCATCAACATGGTTTAATTTGAGTCTCCAATCATGTGCATTTTAATTTATGGATTTTTTTGCATGAATTAAAATTCTTACTTGTATGTCATTTATGCAGTTAGAATTAGTAACAAGAATATTTTACTTTCTTGATCTCAAGTTTTAATATTTTATTTTTTATGAGAAGATGTCTCTAGTTCATATGGAATGAACAACTGTTTTTATTAGTGAGAAAGTAGAATCAGTCCATTCAATATATCTTTGTTCTCGAATGAGATATAGCTAGTATTTATTTTTTCTTTTCTTTTGTAATTTTTAATGTCAATCCATGAAAATGAGTTGAAGTTTGTTTTAGTTCATTCATAAGAATCAATGAATATAACTATGTTCTTCCCCATTTTTTTTCAATTTACTTTTGCATTAAAATTCAGTTTTATTTTATACTTAAGAATCATTCTTTTTGTTCAAAATTTAAATCATACTTTAAATTTACAACTTACCACTTTACACCAATTATATTTTTCTTCTGTCTAGTCTACAAAGTATATATTTGTACATAATTGTGAATGATTAACCAATTGTAAATATTCACATAAGATACCTAGAAGAGTTTTAATGATTTATTTCTCGTAGTTGAAGGAAATATCTAGCTAACAAAGCCACTAAATTTGTTAGGTGTAGCTACACCAAATTAATTGGGTTATTTAAAGAACCTTTGTCTGGTTTGTCTCCTCTTGTTGATGATTGCTAATTTCTACTTGTCAATAGGGCCCACACTAGCTCTATTTGATAAATTGTCAGCAATATTGTAAAACTCTTTCTGAGCTCTGTAATGGTCATATCTTTGTTTTCACTGATTTGAAACTTTATCTCGAAGCGATTGTTCCAAGTGGCCTCAAATCGCCTTATGTTTAAATAAAATATCTTCATATTTTTCACTCTTACAGCGATGCCACCTTGTGTTTTCACTTATTGACTCATGTGTTAATTTTCATTGTGAGTAACAAATATTTACTTATGTTTTTAGGGTCTCATTTGGGCCCATTTCTTATGGGACTTTGTATATCAATAACATCCTCTCGATCATTACATTTACCTATAATTCAATGGATATGGACTTAGGGACCCCCTCACTTCTATAGGTGGATCAAACCATCCATCTGTTTGTATTCCACCTATCAAGTGTTATAACCTACTTTACATGGGAACTCCAAAACCATTACCCCTTTGTATTTTGGTTCCCATGCCATTCAATCCCCTTCACTTCGGGAGTCCAAATTATTTTCATAACCAGAGCGAGCATCAATTACATTTCTCACTTTCATAATCACTGTCATGTCCCCCAAGAATCCCGCCCTTTTATTACCTCTTGGCTTATCCTAAGAGGGCCTTGTACAACTAGTACTTGGTTTAGTTAGTGGCATCACCATTAAGTCTCCCTCATTTATAGCATTAGAGGAAATTCACCATCATGTCTCATGGAGTTTGTTTAGAACCAAATTGAGTCTTTTTTTAATATGTTATCACCTTTCTGCGCCGTACCCATTGCCAAGATTTGACCTCTAGATATCTTGATATGTCTTTGAAAATATTTTTCCTAAGTAATTGACCATCCATTTTGAAACCTTTTTAGTTGTTGCTAGGTCAATATTACATGTTATGCTGTCACAACTAAATTCATAAGGACACCCATCAGACCACTTTATCATCCTTCTTGGTGCCAATCTCTTTTTTAGTCACATTACTACATTCCTCATGCCTTTATTGAGGACTCATCATTGCCTCAGCTTTGGTGGGTCCTCTTTAGCTAATTTCAGCTCATCTATTCTAGAGAGTGATTTAGATGATGGTGTACCTTGGATCTGCTTTCTTTATTTCAGGGTACCTCACATCAAGAAAACGGAAATATCATCTCCCTTTGACGTGGTTTTTTCTTGCATGCTCAACTCTAGCTCATTATCAAATGATTAAAAATCATGTACTTAATAGTCGAGTGCTTCAAAAGATTGTCCCAGTAGTTTCCAGGTATGTGTGAGATGTTACCATACCTCATGAGGGGGCTTCCCTTTAGGTAGTTTGCCACATTCCTAGATATTCGAATCCCGTGATGCAACCTTAGATGTAATTCAGTGGATTTGACTGGTTTGGTTCTTGCAATTTGCAGAGCCCATTTCTTGAGCCCCACTTCAATTGACTCATTTGGACCTTATGAGCCCTTTCATATTCAAAAATGGTTTCTCTAATAATGATCTCCCCCTCTCATAGGCTTGGGGGAATTTTTTCCTATGTACTCAGTTCAATATAATTTCAATATCAGACTTAGCATTTTTATTCTAGGCACATGTATATGAGACTCTCTATGTTATTGTATCATTTTCTGGGCCATTCATGCTAGCACATTATGTACTATATATATTTTTTCTTAGAGCCCCTTTGTTGGGAACATCATTGTTATTTGTATTGAGTTGTCTTGATGGGTATGGGTATGCCTCCCATGCCTCATTGAGATCATGTACACACTACCTGGAGACTCTTCATTGAAAAGCAGGTCTTTCCTCATCCTCACTCAATTATTCCCTTCACTTCCTTGGCTTTCGATCTCTCTCCATGACCTCCTCTAATGTCTCATGAAAGGAAAATTGAAATATATTTATGTCATATGATGTGCTTCTAAAACTTATACAATGGAGGGAAATCCATTATCACCTGGAAACTGATCACCTAGCCATTTTTACTATGTTGATCAAAATACATCACTTAGTATGGGTTTCACACATTAAAACAAAATTTCACCATAGGAGGTAATTTAATGAACCAATTTTCTTAAATTATTTCTATTTAAGTAAACTACCCATATGAGAATAACCAAAATAATTATTTTATTTTCTATTATTCTCATATATTTTACCCACATGAAAATAATCAAAAATATATTTAATTTCATGTTATTTTTCATATTTACCCATTTACGTTAAAATAATTAAAAATATTTGCAGCCACTTTTACCATTTCCATATGAATAATTAAATAAATCAATTTATTTATTATTTTAATCATTTCATTTTTTCTTAGGAAGAAATTGTTAAATCATTATTTAATAATTATTTCTAACTCGTTCGACCATATCACATAGAAAAAATTAATAAACCCATATTTATTTATTAAATATTTCACCCACTTTTCTTAATTAACCGAGTTAATCATTATTTCTTGAGTTAGTTAAGTAAATAAAGATTATTGGCCACTTTAATATTTTCGTCTCCAAAAAATAATAAAATACTCATAAATGTCAAATATTGATTCCATCTACCAAATAATTTATTATTTGACCATATCAACTGTAATATAGTATTTTATCATAAATAAAAAGTTTTTTCTTCACCATTTATCACATGATCATCCCTTATCCTAGATCTTATGATCTTAAACCTTTTGATCTCTCCATAAGAGTCCATCCTCATCCTTCCCCACTTACATACCAATAGGAAAAGAGAGAAAGTGGTAGGAGAAGACAAGTAAATGAGAAAAGAACCATTCGATGGAGGGGGAATTAATGACCCAAGTCATATATTATACTCCATAAGTGAATCTATTAATTTCATACTAATAAAAAGATCTTTTCCAATTGGGTTCAATTGCTATTATCTATGTTTCATGCTATTATAAATTCTAGATATCTAATATTTCTAAAGAAAGTTTTACTATTTTGCTGATATGATTTTAACACATTAGCATGAACATAGTTAAGCATTTTATCATTTTTTATTATTCTTATCCTACCTTAGTCACCTATAGAAGGAAGAAATTTTTTTGTTTAGTTGCTCATAAATCTACAACTAAGAGCTAATATCATTGAGAATGAAGAGATAAATATATTGATCATGACATTTTTTATTTTATTTTCTTTTCTGTGGATGAGAATGCAACCATGAATTATATTTTTGAAGATGTTAATCATGCACCCATTTTTGATAAGGTACACAAAAAACTTATACAAAGAATCAAAGACATGTATTCTCTTTTCTCTTTTAATGATTTTTCAATTTGAAGAATATTTCAAATGCATGTATGAAATATATCTTAGGTATTCATTATTTATATATATATATTATATATATAATATATATATATATATATATATATATATATCGATTCCTTTTTTTGTGATTGTAACATACAAGATTTCAATATCTACTATTTGTTAGGTAAACCTAACTCGGGGAAAGAGTCATAGTTCATTGGGTCAACTAGTATTGGTTTTGGGCACATGGTTTTTTGTTGTCCATTGTTGTGTGCCTATGGAATGCGTGTAATGAAGCCTTTAAAAGGCCCATGAATAATTTTTTGTAATGGGTTAGGGAAGTGAGCGATATATATGTTGTCTATTTTTTGTGATTGTAACATATAGGATTATAGTATCTACTATTTTTTAGGTAAAACTAACTTGGGGAAAGAGTCATAGTTGATTGGGTCAACCAGTATTGGTTTTGGGCACATGGTTTTTTGTTGTCCATTGTTTTCTGCCTATGGAATGCATGTAATGAAGCCTTTAAAAGGGACATGAAGCCTTTTTTGTAATGGGTTAGGGAAGTGACCGATAAAGGATCACTTGGTCAGCTTGGCTAGGTTTTCGCTAAGTGATCTAACGAATTCTGTTAGCTTTGTTTTTAACCCAAACTTAGGGTTTTCCCAGGGTAAACACTGTGTTAACTTTTGTGTTTTGTGATTTTTTCTAGTTCCTTTAATGTTCCTCTCAGTCAATCTATTTCTCTTCGGCTGAATCATTTAGGTTTTAACATTATACAATTAATTGTTCCAAATAGATTCTTCATAAAAACAGAGAAGGTATAGTGGAAAACACAAACGTTTAGACAAAAATTTTATGCTAGAAACCCAAACCTAAGAAAATGAACAATGCTTTTTCATTAATATTCAAATTTCATTGGGTCAAATGGTAGAGGCTTTGGGCACATGGTTTTTCTCCCATTGTTTTATGCCCATGGATTCCATGTAATGAAGCCTTTGAAAGGATCAAGAAGACTTCGTTGTAATGGGACAGGGAAGTGAATGATGAAGGCTCACATGGCCATCTTCGCTAAGATTTGGCCAAGGGATCAATTGGAATTTTGCTAACTAGCTTTTTTCCCAAGGTAAACATTATGTTAATGTTTTCATGTTTTATGATTGTTTCTATTTGGTTTAAATTTCCTCCTAGTAAATCTATTTCTCTTTGGTTAATTCATGTAGGTCTTAAACCTATAAATTTAATCATTCCAAATGGATTAATAATAATAATAAAAAAATACAATGGAAAGAAAACAAATTTACAAAGAGATTTTAACTTGGAAACCCAAACTTTGGAAAACCAAAAACGTTTCTTTCCATTATTTTTTGAACCTATGACAATGCAATATATATCCCATTTCATACATTCACCATCAATCCAATTGTATCTCTCTAAAAGAAACTACAAAATCATGTGAAAGCCAACCATGTTCCACAAAATTCTCTTTTAGAAAATTTTTGTATGAAAATCTCTAAAAATGGATGTTTACCCAAACCCTTTGCAAGAGGGTTCCCTTCCCCCTGTGTACTGCTTGACCAGGGGAGTACATAACAACCCCCATGGTAGCCCATTTATTTAAGGCGCATATAAGTATTTCAAAGAATATAACACATACCCAACATTATCCCACTTCTTGTTTTCTTTGGATACAAGGATCCACTTGAGTACATAGACAACAATTTAGGGTAATGATGCCCAAAATTTCTCTACACTAAGAGAAATTTTCACTGCTCATAGGTTTTTTCAATGCATCTACAACATTATTCAAAGTGTCGACCATTTTTAGCAACACCCTTTTTTCTTCAATCATATCCCTCGGAAAAGTGACACTGAACAACAATATGCTTTGCCTTTGAGTGATAAGCATGGTTTTTTTCCAAGAAAATTACATTTTGAAAATCATAATTAATCCTTATTGCTTGATGTATGAACCTAATACATGGACACAATACCTATACCAAAACTTCTTCCTTTATTGCATGATTGGTTTCCACATATTTAGCATTTATAGTTGAAGGTTTCACTATAAACTATGTTTTTCGCATCATACTAATAGCTCATCCAAATAGGTTAAACAAAAACCCAATTGTAGATGTTCTACAATCCATATTTCTAGCCTAGTAAGCATTAAAAAAACCGTGAATTTCTAAAACTCTTTCTAATATTGGTATTCCTTAGTAGCAAAATCCATATCTAGTAGTTCCACACAAATACTTGAAAACTCTCCTCATTTTTGACCAATGCCCCCTTCCCAATTTTGACATATACTTGCTCAATATCCCATTGCATGTATAATGTCTAGTCTAGTACAAAACATTGCATAAATTAAATTTCCGAGCACACTAGAATCTTGAACACAAGACATGTCCTCTTCCACTTCTTGTATCTTCAGACATTGATCTACATATAAGTTTACACCTACGAGAATAGGGACCTTCACTAGTTTACTTTCTTATATATTAAATGTTTCCAATATTATCTCAACATAAATTCTTTGATTTAACCTGATTTTCTTCTTTTATTAATTTATTTTACTTTCCATTCCCAAAATATTTTTTGTAGCACTAATTTCCTTCATGTAAAATTACGAGGACAATTGAGTTTTCACTTCCTCAATGATTTTCCTATAAGTTCCAATCAACAACATATCATCTACATATAAGGCCAAATAAATAAGGTGATCGAAAACTAATTTAAAATACACACAATTATTTGGTTTTCTTCTTATGCGGTCAAGTCCCTGTATATATGTATCAAATTTTTGATACCACATCTTTTAGTGATTGCTTAAACCCATACAAGGACATTTTTTAGCCTGCATACTAACTCTTTGTTACCCTACACTACAAAAACTTTTGCTTTCTTCATATATATATATATATCTTCTTCCAAATCCCCATGTAGTAATGTTGTATTCACATCCATCTATTCTACATAAAAATTAAATCTAGTAGAAGCTAACTTTGCAAAAGGAGAAAAAATATCACCAAAATAAATTCCTTTCACTTGGGAATAACCTTTATTGATAAACAATATGTTTATTTCTCCACATTTCTTTCTACATTCAAATTTTTCTTAAGCACGCATTTTCTACCTATGGATGTTGTTCCAACTGAAAATCCACTAGACCATAAGGCTCATTCTTATCTAAGGTTTCCATTTCTTCAACTGTAACATGTTTCCAATGTTTTATTATCTATTAATAGTTTTGGAAACTGCCAACATATAAGGGGTCCCCCCAATGTGAAGTCCTAATTATACGTCACACCGTTTAGAGTAGGAGCCCCATCAAGAGTATTGACCTAGCCACCATAACACAAAGGTTCACCTTTGTTTGAAAGTTTAACATAATTTATTATATACATAAACCTTGAACAAGAAAGTAAGTTGACATTGTGAAACACCGATTTCAATTTGTAAAAGGAGACCTTCAAGGGTGGGAGACAAGAGTGATTCTCTAGAAATAAGTAATAGTACTAACCTATGAAAGACACATGAGAGCATGAAAATATTCATTAGAAAAATAGTTCAAATAATGATTATTAAATCGAATACAACACACGTTCAACAATATGAGTACCAAAGCCACTGAAATAGTGAAATTTCTCTAGTACATATGAACACAATGTACACCAAAAAATTCCCAAGAATATTCCTAAAACATTTGTGGTATATGCATGAAAATGTGTTCACTCATTTAATTTCAATTAGGAAAGATCCAAGTACATAATTACAATGATGAGGCACTAGTTCCAGTAGTGGAACATTAAGTCACTTCTTCCTTCTCCAAAGAATAGTTTTCTTTCCTATGCCAAGTAGAGAAGCCAAGACTAGCTCTTCAAAGCTTTAAGCCTACAAAAAACCTTTTTCTTGAGTTATGAGGTTGCTTTTATAACAAGAGGAATGAATTTTCATTTCCCCTTGACTCTTGGTTTACCCTCATGAATCTTGGACTTCTAATATGTCCTTTGAGCTTCTAAATGACCTTTGGACTTCTCTATGTGACTTTTGGACTTCTCCTAAAGATGTTTTTTCCAAATATGACTAAGGGACTTTTCATATTCTACATATGACTCTTGGACTTCCACACATTACATTTTGTCGTTTTCTTGAGAATAAATCATTACATTCATCATGATGATTTTGTATGACACATGGACACACATTGACTATTATGATGACACTTGTACAAGTTACAACCACAGGGGCTTCAATCAATGAACCTATGACATATCACATGCATTCATGGCATACTAGAAAAGCCCCCTAATTTGACTACATATTGGGAAAGGCCTCTAAAAATCACATTATTTAACCCCCTACCAATACGAACCCAATACACCTTCCCAATCTAAACAAATTGTACCTTCACCAGATATTGTAGGTTTCCTTTTTTTCGTTAACATTTTTTATACCGATTTATATTTTCTTTCTAATTTTGAGCTCCATTTGTTATACCTCCCCATATAAAAACCATTTACCCTCTATTATATGCTCAATATATTATGTCATTTTTTCCTCAATATATATCGCCCAATATGAGGCAACGTGGTATGGTATTTCTCCCCCAGTGAAGCCCCTGTGTTTATAACTTGATAATTATGACATCAACTTCTTCATGATTTGGAAATGCAAAGTTGTCTTCCTTATTGCTTGATCTTGCATTTTTTATGATAGATATGATCTATGATTCATCTTCACAATGGATCCAATTTTTTCTTCTCCTTCACCCTCAAAAGGGTTTTTCATAAATATTAGAATCCTATGAGTCATCATGCAATGCCTTCTTTCTGTCTTGGTTCATGATTTTCTTCATGTCTCCATGATAGGTCTCTTTTGTTCTTCTTCTCCATAGGTGTTTCTTTATTCTTTCTCCTTTCTATTTTATTTAAGAATTACCTTTTCATGCTAGTTGTAGAAAATAATCTGTAGATTCAATACTGCTCATGAAATTTTCTAAATCACAAGACATGAAGCTACTCTACTGATATGCGGAAGTCAATTCGCCATCTAAAAAAGAAACATAGACAGGAAAAAGGAAAAATCACACATGCATAGATATTTATCTAGGGGAAATAAACTGCTCAAAACCCCTTACTATGTATATTACATTGGTTAGAGAATAAAAGAGAAATACAATGATTGCTCAAGCCTGAGCACACCCTACAAGTGTATAACTTATCCCTCTACCTAACTGACTGATTTTGGCCAACACTTAACTAATATTGAATCCCTCCAAGCTCATATTTCGTTGCATTTTTCATCTAGGAATTATTCCCCTATTAATTAGAAAATTCCCTCATCTAGATTGTGAAATTATTCTAGGTCCTTCCTATGGCTGCATGCACCACCTATACACTTTGAAATAGTCTACAAGTAATAGTACATTGCCTTGAAATATCCATCTCAACTGGGTACTCAACTTCTATACATGTATGAGCTAATTTCAGTTGATTGGTTAGTTATCTGGATGATCACTGGGTGTGGTTGATCCAGGTGGATATTGGTGGCCACCCGCTAATTCCACTTGGATTCCCTCTAGTGCTTCTTTCGGTTTTTTCAATTTCCTTAATTATAGCGTAGTTTACTATTTTTAGCAGTTCTTCGGGTCCTAAACTTCCGGAGCCATTTTGAGGCCCTAAACAACGTTTTTTGGGAAATTGTCTTTTCCATCATAGTCATCAGAGAGATATTTCCAATGGGATATCATGTGCGTCAAACGGAGATAATATGACCAATTCACGACCCCGGGAAGTTGATGTACCAACTTACCCAAAAACGGGGCCCACAATTTGGCATTTCATCTTCTAGGGTTAGGTTTTGGAATGTGAAGGGTTTTCCATTGTTTCTCAACAATAAATAGGCCTTCGAGCCTTCTTGTAACATAGTGGAGAAGAGTTCAGAGGCATGTAGCTGCCACATCTCTTCTTAGAGATAAGCTACCATCGCCCTAGCTGGTTTATTTCCATTTTTGGGTGTACGCATATTTCAGTATTTCACAGTAATGAAATGAAGTATTATTTCCGCTGCATATCTGTCTTTATGGTTATCTCTATATTTTATTGCGTTCCTGTTTAAATCTGGATCAGTGGTATCAGAGCGGTCTACTTTTTCTCTCTTTTTCTTTGCATGTCCACAACGAGGTCGGGATATAAGGAGTTAGGGCTTGAACTAGTCGAACCTTTGCAAGACCAACCTCGCAAATCTTGATGACCTCCCATGGCGGATGAGAAGAAAGACGAGGGGGCAGGAGATCCTATCAAAATCTTGCTCGAAGAAGCCCTCGAGCGGCAAATGAATGCGATGATGGATAGCTTTGCACAAATCCTTCAGCGAGTACTGAGAGGTGACGCATCGGCTTCCAACAGCTACTCTCGAAATGCCACACCATTTAAGGTACAAGTTAATTTTGAAATCCCCATCGTCGAGGGTCAAATAGACGCAGATGTTGTAGATAAATGGTTAAATCTACTAGATGGGTATTTTTCTGTTCATGAATTTTCAATTCGGGAAAAGATTTTTTTCGCTCTTCTCAAAGTAGCCCCCCATGTCAAGGACTGGTGGGAAACTTACTGCGAGCAGAAGGATGAAAGTAAAGGCTCACTATTTTTAGCTGCACCCACTTGGAATGACTTTCGGGATGCCATCAAGGAGTAGTACTACCATATCAAAAGCTATGAGGACAAATACATCAAATGGACCACACTGCGGCAGGGACGAGACCAAGATGTGCCAGATTTCACAAACATTTTTCATACCCTTTGCACATAGTTGGGTATCAAGGACTTTGAGCTGCATCTAGTACTCAAATACCGCGGCTGCCTACATAGATACATCCAGGAAGAGATGGAGTTCTTGAACATCTCTTCACTAGGCACAACATAACGATACGCTGTCAAAATCGAGCAAAAGTTCAAACAGAAGAAGCAAGACTTTGGATCTGCAAATCCGAAGCCCAAAGGACAAAGCCCGAGTGGGGTGACCCAAGACAACCCGTCAAAGCCACAAGAAAATAACAACACCACGAAGCCTAAGAAGGACACAGGAAAGTGGTGTGAGTTCCACAAGAGACCCACTCATAACACATGTGAGTGTCGGACCAAGCAGTTGTTGGTGGCCGAGTTGAAGGCTTCCGAATTAGATGCATGTTCTGACCTTAAGCTAGAACCCAACAAGGAGAATGGAAAAGGGAAGTAGATCATTGATGCGGAGCCTAGCACCATTGTTGCCACTGCCAAGATCCAGAAGAATGAGCCTGAAGACCCAAAGGAAGGGGAGTGCCTTTTCCACTCACAAATGTGGGTGAAGGGTTCACCGCTGTAATTCATTGTTGATAGTGGGAGCCAGAAGAACCTCGTTTCAGCAGAGGCCATGAAGCGGTTGGGCCTACCGACTACACCACACCCACAGCCATACAGTATAAGGTGGCTTCATGAAGGATGAGATCTCAAAGTTCGCCAGCAGTGCTGCCTTCCCTATAGCATCAAGCCCATCACAGACTAGGTATTATGTGATGTTACACCTCTGGATCTTTGTGATGTACTATTAGGCCAACCATACTTGTGGAAGTGACATGCTGTGTGTTATCACTTAAGAAATCTAATGTTAAAATTTCTCATCCTAGCCTGATGAAAAAGGTCAGTATTAGTCTAAGTTGATTTCGTTTTTCCTTAAAGTCTGAGTCTTAGGAGGTCATGAGTCAAGCATGTATTCTTATCTACCACTGGTCACCCTCATTCATCACCGATCTCATAGTCATGTGTTACTTTGTTATCTACCACAAAGCCTTTTAGGTAATTGCATAGCGCATGTAACCTTTCTAAAGTGTTTTCGCAACGCATTTACTCTGTTTAGTAGTTTCGCATCGCAAAATCTCATTAGGTGTTTTTGCAATGTGATACGTCATTAGGTGATTTTGCAGCACATCATTCAAAATTTAAACTAACCACGCTGCGAAATCAGAGATTCGTGCATTCTGCAGCGAATCTTCCCCAAATGTCAAATCCGTTAAGTAAATATATGGCTGCGTCATCCTTTGTCAGTTCATGTACTCCACTTATCACGTCCCACCACCCATATCCATTATCACAACCATTAGATTCGTTGATACACACAGAAAACAAGTTCCAAGAAAAGCCACCTATGTACAAGTTTTAATGATGATTGTAAGCCTTGCATGAGTAACAAATCTGCAAGATTGCAATTTAAAAAAAAACTATAATCGGAAAGATTTCAATTTGAAATAACATTGTAATCAAGTGAGGCAGCAAATTAGGCGAGACAGAGTTTCAAAATAGGAAGAGCTTACAGTTTGAACAGAGCTAGCATTCCCTGCTTACAAGTCATTAAAATTTCATGGAGGGATCAGTAGAGAAGAAAGAAAACAGATCAGGCAAATGTCTGAGAAACGAGCCTGAAGGTTTGGATTTAACATTGAAGAACAAAGATGTGGAGAAGGCATTTAAAAAAGCCGGATGTTGGAATTTTTGCAGGAAGTTACAAGGAGGTCATGCACAGGTGACTAAAGAATTTGCACTAAATTTTACAGGATTAAACTCAAAGGTGGGTATGATGGAATTGCAGGTCTCACCAGATATGATATCCACAGTGACAGAGATTCCACGAGGGCAAGAAAATTGGTTCAAGAATTTCAAATTTGACATGAACCCATGCAAAGAGTTTTTAAAGAAGGAATTCGTTAACTCGGATTTGAGCAAGTCTGTTCCTAGGAGCTATGTCAAAGAGTCTTATGCAAATTTGCTCACCTGTATACAGAAATACTTGACCTGTGAAGGAAGATATAACAAGGTGTATTTGTACCATTTCAAACTCCTTTTGCATTTTACAGGGAAGGCTTCTATTGATCTACCTTTTTACTTATTCCGAAGTTTGAGTAAAATGTGTGACAAGGTGCAATTGAGAAAAGAGGCTTGTGAAACTTCTTTGTTTCACCATGGCTTCATTAAGTTACTTGTTTTGCATGAACTTCAAAAGGTAGGCAAAGACTGGAATACATTTATATTCATGGCTGGTTTCAAAAGCCAGACCGGTCTCATCCCTCTAGCTGCAAAAGATTTTTCAACAGCAGGTCTTGAAACAGAAACAAGAGCCAAGAGGTTTTAAAAGTTAAAAACAAGGAAACAAGTTAGAGAGTCTGCAAAGCCACTGAATTCAAGATACACCTCAGCAGTCAATTAAAGAAAAAGCTCAGGTCAAAGAGACTACACATGAATCAAGCACGGGTGGAGTAGTTCATAGAGGAAGAACGAGGAGCCAGGTGGCTAAAGAAAAGGGTAAATCAATAGCTATTGAAGAAAGTCCTGCTTAGAAGGGAAATTTAAATGATTTATTGCAGGAAATTGACTTTGAAGAGTCCCCACTAGTTCAAGATGATTTGATGCAGTCAGGAAAAGAGAAGACAAAGAAAGCTAAAGCCTCAAAGAAACTCAAGTTTGATGAGCAAGTTGAAAAATTTGTTTTCAAGCCCAGGAGACCCATAACAAGGAAGTTTAAGCAAGTACAGGAGGTACCACCAAGGACAGATGAAACAGGGGAAGAGATACAGCCTTGTGAAAGAAAGGACAAAGGCAAAACAGTTGCCACTCATAAAGAAGATAGTATGGAAGATTTGAAAAGGAGATTGGAATCTGCCAACCTTGAGATTGCCAGACTGAAGAAAGCTGCCAGGAAACATGCCATCCAACAAGCTAATTATTACAGAATGAAGACCTTATGGGAAGAAAAAACAACTTCAGACGTGGTTGATTGTAATACTCAATTCCATACTTGGATAGTACCGGCAATCAAGGAAGCAAAATTCATCAGAATGATTAATATGCAATTAAGAGCTGGGATCAAGGTCATGAAGAAACAAATTGAAGACTTAAAGGTACAGTTAGGCCAGCTGAAGGAATCTTCTTAATGAAATCCCATTTCAAGTAAGGCTATGTTTCAAATTTTGATGATTTTTCTTAGTGTCATCTTTCTTGAAGAATCCTGCATTTCCATTCAGTTTTGAAAGGTCTTGGAACAGCTGAAAGAAGGTTTTGATAGAAAAGTGATCAAACAAGTAAAGTTTTGGGTTGAAACTATGATTTTTGAAGCAACTCAACAATTTCGTAGCGCGCTACGAAACTACTGAAGGTGATGATTAAAGCTCAGCAATTTCGTAGCGCGCTACGAAACTGCTGAAGCTAAACAATCCAATTTCAATTAACCCGTTTTGAATATGAGCAGTAATTTTCAAAGGTGAATATCTACAAGGTATGCATGGCATCAGCTGAAGCTATTAGGATTCAACCAAGTCAAGACAGGTGGAAAAAGTATGGATTCTGGTCCAACTTTTAACTTTTTTCATAAAATAAGCACATTTACCATAGTTCAATATAGGTCAAAATAGCTGGAAGGAATTTTTTCCTTTGAATATAAAGAAAATGGAAAGCACATCAAGGACATGGACATTTGTCACATTTTGAAAACCAAAGATAAAATACATGCTTCTGTGGATTCGAAAATTATAAGGCCAACAAAAGACCGAAGAGCAAGGGTAGTTTCCTACATTTCAGAACAATGGAGAAGATGTGGCATAGAAGACTAGCATGAAATGTTGAACATTCATCACAGCCAAACTGAAAAGGGACTAGATGTCAAAGAACGAGGACCATTGTAACCAAGGCTATTATTATCATAACATGGTGATAGAATCCTACTTGATTTAGATCTCTGGAAAATCTAATTGAAGTTTGTTACATTTAATAGGCATTTAAAGGTTGAATAGGTGTCATTAGAAGTAGTTTCCGAGTTCCCCTCATGCTTGAGGAGGAATCTCAATCAGGTAGAAGAGCTCTATAAATAGGAGAAAGAGCAATGTACATAGGGTTGGAAGTTTATGTAAAAAAGCTCTGTTGACAAGCTTATGTAAAGACTCTGTTTATTTTGATAATACAGTGAATGGTTTCAGCTGCTCAAGAATCATAGTGACTTCAATGTATGAATTCCTCTTGTTGTCTTTCATGTTGTTTACAGTTTGATGGGTACTTGATTACCTAGAAATCACATGCTATGTTCTAATTTCCTTCATGTACTCATATACGGTCCCTTTGTGTCTGCTGTACTTTATGTATATTGAAGTCTGAATTCCTTGATTTCATTGCAAAGCCAATTCACTATTAATGCTGAGTAACATATGACTCCATGAGCCCAATGGATGCTTGTTAATTTAGATTTTACCAGCCTCATTCCTATTTGTTTCATAGAAGAGTTAGCCATCTCAATCACAATTGCAAATCTTAACCCTTTGAGAGAGCCCTCTCAGGCTAAGGAGGCTAAGCCTTAGCTAAAAGATTGGTCTGAAACAGTTACTTGAAGTCTTCCTGGTTTGCAGCCTTCCAGGACCTGATTTTGAGATTACATTTTGGTGCGTTTGTCAGGAGTCTGAAGATTAATCATTCCCGAAATCAAGAAGCTGAACATATGAATGTAGCATGAGCTCAGAAGATTTTTTAAGGCTGCACTCTACCTTGGTGACTCCATACAATTTCAAAGTTTAAAAAGGTGGCTTCGAGAGGGAGATATACACGGAGCAATCCCGACCCAGATCCACCTACTCCTGTGGACAATCCAAACACCATTTCAAGGAGCAAACAAAGATTTCTTGAAACACCAGGTACTCCATCTTTTTTGAAATCTTTGCTCCCTGAATTTTCAAGAAGTCCTGAAGATAAAATTGTAGATGATAAAATTCATGAGGTGTTGTTAAGGTCTGAGAATGAAGAAGAACTTATTGGAATTGTTTTAGATTTACAAAAAAGAGGTAATGATACTTCATCCTTAGTGTCACAAAAAGATAAGGAGGTATTTTGGGAGGTTGTTACTTCAGAATTACTGATAGAAGAGGAATATTTAAACCAACTCAAAGAGCTTGATCCTTTTGAAGTCTTACTCAAGTCTAAAATTGGTGTACCCCTTCCAAATTGGATTACATTTGTCAATGGTTTGCAAAGTCCAAATAGTCCTTTTCGTACCAGCACTTTATCCTTTGCCTCTGCTGGTCCTAGTAGTTCTCAGACACTAGAAAATCTATCTCATATCAGTTTTGGTTCCACTGTTCATATAGTACATGTCATCACTGCTCCTCCATTCATTATGGCCGTACCTGCTAGGTATGCTCCACTAGCCCTCCCTGTTGTTTTACATGACCTTCCTAGCAAATAGGCTGCTAGAATTCCAACATGGGGTGGAGATGAAGACATTACAGCAGAAGAACATGTAGACAGATTCAATGATTTTACTGACAGAGAGGAAGTTGATGATGAAGATGTAAAACTAAGGTTGTTTGCTCAAACATTCATTGGAGAGGTTAGAAAATGGTTAAAGGCTCTTAGAGCTGGAATTACTCATAGTTGGGTAGAGTTTGAAGATATTTTTCTAAGGACATGGGGAAACAGAACCAACCTTGTCCAAGCTCTTACTGAATACAACAATCTTAGAAGAGCTCCTGATGAAACTGTTCAAAATTTTTCCAAGAGGTTTAATAAAATATACAATTCCATTCCAGCTCATTTGAAACCTCCTGGGGCTTTGGCACATCTGAGATATGCTGAAGCATTTGACTCTGACTTCTCCCTCTTACTTAGAGAAAGGGATTCTTCCACTCTTGTTGACATGCAAAATGATGCAATTAAAGTGGAGGTAAACATGATTTCTGCAAAGAAATCAAATATGGAAAAGGCTAAACTAAAGGAAGAAGAGAAGCCTTCTACCTCTGATCCAAAAGATAAGTTTGAAACAATGATGAAGACCATGGAAAAACTGATGGATCGATTGGCTCTTGGGAATACCTCTGCTCCTCCAGCACAACAAGAAACTCAATTTAGGAATCCTTCGTTCAGAAGACATCAGAATCAGCGAAGGCCAAGAGAGAATAGAAGTCAACAGTCAGATCCTCCAGTAAGACCTCCCTTCCAACAGAATTTGGTGGATGAAGAAGATGAGACCAAAATTCCTGAGGAGTTAATCAATTGTCTTGATGAAGAAGTGTCAGGGATTTTCTTGACTAAAGAAGAACATGATGAGTCCAGTAAGACGAAATCAGGAGAAGAACCTTCAGATTTTGTAAAGGGATATCAACATGCTATCTTTGAAATGTAAAAGCAGTACAATCTCAGGAATAGAAATGTGCCTATTACAACAAGTAAAGTACATCCCAAGAAGGATGCCTCAAAGGCAGTTGAAGAGAAGAAGGAAAGCTCAAAGGTTGCTGAAGGTAAGAATGATTCTCTACCTAGCAAAAAGGATTTTCAAGCTCCACCCCTTCCCAAAGAAGTTGAGAAGACTGTTTCTATTTTTAACCTTGAGAATGAGATTGCAAAAATTAATATATCAGTTCCCTTTAATGAAATACTCAAGGTAGACAAATACATAAGTAAAATTGTTGAAATGCTCAATTCACAACTAGGAGTAGCTAATATCCTAAATGTACAAGAAGATAATCTTATTATTTTCTTGGGACCAAGACTTGAAGATGAACAGAATGAAGAGTTCCCTCCTTTCTACATAAGCATTAGCATTCATGACATGACTTTACATAATGCTATGTTAGATTCAGGGGCATCTCATAATCTTATGCCGAAGGTGATCATGGAAAGACTGGGATTAGAGATAACTAGACCATATAAGGATTTATTTTCCTTTGATTCAAAAAGAGTTCAATGCATTGGTTTGATAAAGGATGTTGTCGTGGGTCTCACACAAATTCCAGCAAAAACAATTGTCATGGACATTGTTGTGGCTGATATTCCACCTAAGTTTGGGATGCTTCTTTCAAGATCGTGGGCAGCAAAGATCAAGGGTACAATGTAGATGGACCTTACCTATGCTACCATTCATGTCTTTGGTGAGCAAAGAAGACTGTATGAGGAGACCAAAATGGCTTATATGGTAAGCAACAAGGATAAACCTCAAAACTTTCCAATTTATTCATGTGACACTGGTCTCGGATCAGCCATCCTTTTCAATGAATCAGCTGACGAGGAATCACATAATAAGTTTTCAGAAAGCCAGAGCCAAGTAGATCAGAGAAAAGATGAAAATGAGACAACAGGTTGTCAGTCATTATATTTTGATGGATCAGCAGGAAGAGAGGGGGCAGGAGCTAGAATTTGGATTACAAGTCCTGATAAAGAAAGTAAGTTTCTTTCCTACAAGTTGAATTTTGATTGCACTAACAATATGGCCGAGTATGAATCTCTGATTTTGGGATTAGAATCTTTGTTGAAATTGAAAGCTAAAAGTATTGTTGTATGTGGAGATTCTGAATTGGTAATAAAGCAAGTAGAAGGTGCCTACCAAACCAAGGATATAAGGATGAGGGCATATAGAAGTTTAGTGTTGGAGATGTTAGAAAAGTTTCTGACTCATACTTTCAATATAAAAACTAGAGATCAAAATTCTGTTGCAGATTCTCTTGTTGTTTCAGCCAACCTTTTTGTTATTCCTACACACTCTTATGAAAAATATGAGGTTGAAGTTCGACACAGACCAGTTATACCAGATAACATCATTAATTGGTAGGTTTTTGAGGATGATCAGCAAGTAAGAAATTTCATTGAATTAAAGGAAGAATTTCATAGTACTCAAATGGATCAGTAGAATATGTTTGTGGAATCAAAGGAAAAGCCTGAAGTCTTACAATTAAAAAAAAATCTGATTCCAAAAGGTCTCATTCCCCTTGAGAAATTGTTTGATCAGAACGATGTATTCAAAGCACCAAAATTACAAGCTGATGAAGAAGAAGTGGAAAGTTGCAATTTAGGAGATTCACTTGTGCCTAAGATGGTCAAGATTTCAAAATTTCTTCCAGCTGATATGAAGACTAAATATGTGGAGATGATGAAAAGGTTCATTGATGTCTTTGCATGGAGTTATGCTGACTTGAAACAATATGACTCCTCAATTATACAACATACCATTCCTATTAAGGAGAATGAAAAGCCTTTCAAGCAGAAGTTAAGAAGAATTAATCCTATTCTTATGCCATTGATTGAAAAGGAAGTAAAAAAACTCTTTAATGCTAAGATTATTGTTCCAATCAGATTCTCAAATTGGCTTGCTAATTTGTACCAGTCAGAAAAAATAATGGAGAGATCAGAATTTGTATAGACTTCAGAAATCTGAACAAAGCTTTATTAAAATATAATTATCCTCTCCCTAAAATGGATTTGGTTTTGTAAAATATTGTTGGTTCGCAAAGGATGGCTATGCTTGATGGTTTCTCAGGGTACAATCAGATTCTTGTTCATCCAGATGATCAAGATAAAACAACCTTCACAACACCATGGGGAACATTCATGTACGCAAAGATGCCATTTGGTCTCATGAATGCAACAACCACTTTCCAAAGAGCAATGGATATTGCTTTTGCTAAAGAAAAATACAAATCAGTGGTGGTTTATCTTGATGACATCGCAGCTTTTTCAAAGAGAGAAGAAGATCATTTGAAACACCTTGAAAAAGTCCTGCTCAAGTGTAGAAGGTTTGGTATTTCTCTTAATCCAACCAAAAGTATTTTTTCTTTAACCTCTGGCAAACTTCTTGGTCATATTATTTCTGAAGAAGGAATTAGGATTGATCCTAATAGAGTTAATGCAATTAAAAAATTAGATCTACCAAGAAGTAGGAAAGAGATTCAATCCTTCCTTGGAAAAGTTAACCTTGTTAGAAGATTCATTCCTAACTTTGCTGAAGTTGTCAAGAGTATAACAAAGACGTTAAGAAAGGGAGTGGATTTCAAGTGGACAGCTGAAGCAAAGAAATCATTTGAGGAGATAAAAAAGGCACTCACACAAGCACCAGTACTTATCAGTCCAGATTTCACCAAAGAATTCCTTATTTTTACATTTGCTTTTGAAGACACAATTTCTGGAGTTCTATTGCAAAAGGGAAGTCAAGGTATTGAACAACCTATTTCTTTATTTATCAAGACATTAGCAAATTTTGAATTGAAATATAACATCCTAGAGAAGCAAGCCTATGACTTGGTGAAAGTAATAAAGGATTTCAGAATTTATGTTTTTCACTCTCACATTGTTGCCTACGTCCCAAATGTCATTATAAAATATATTCTTACACAGGCTGATTGATCTGGATTTAAACAGGAACGCAATAAAATACAGAGATAACCATATACACAAAGATGCAGCGGAAATAATACTTCATTCCATTAATGGAAAATATTGAAATATGCTTACAACTGGAAATAGAAATAAACCAGCTAGGGCGATGGTAGCTTATCTCTGAGAAGAGATGTGTGGCTACATGCCTATGAACACTGTTACAATGAGGCTCAAAGGCCTATTTATTGTTGAGAAACAATGGAAAAACCCTTCACATTCCAAAACCTAACCTTGGAAGATGAAACACCAAATTGTGGGCCCCGTTTTTGGGTAAGTTGGTACATCAACTTCCCGGGGTCGCGAATTGGTCGTCTTATCTCCGTTTGTCGTGCATGATAGCCCGTTGGAAAGATCTCTCCGAGGACTACAACGAAAAAATTGATTTTTAGATAGAAAAATCATTGGCGGTAGATTTCCCAAAAAAGGTCGTTTAGGGCCTCAAAACGGCTCCGGAAGTTTAGGACCCAAAAAACTGCTAAAAATAGTAAACTGTGCTATAATTAAGGAAACTGAAAGAACTGAAAGAAGCAGTAGAGGGGATCCACGTGGAATT
>APFE030500243.1:96796-110031 GCA_000404065.3 Pinus taeda | reverse complement strand
TAATACTTCATTTCATTAATGGAAAATACTGAAATATGCTTACAACCAGAAATGGAAATAAACCAGCTAGGGCGATGGCAGCTTACCTCTGAGAAGAGATGTGTGGCTACATGCCTCTGAACTATGTTACAATGAGGCTCGAAGGCCTATTTATTGTTGAGAAACAATGGAAAAACCCTTCACATTCCAAAACCTAATCCTGGAAGATGAAACGCGAAATTGTGGGCCCCGTTTTTGGGTAAGTTGGTACATCAACTTCCCGGGGTCGCGAATTGGTCGTCTTATCTCTGTTTGACGCGCATGATAGCCCGTTGGAAAGATCTCTCCTAGGACTACGACGAAAAAAATGATTTTTAGATGAAAAAATCGCTGGCGGTAGATTTCCCAAAAAACGTCGTTTAGGGCCTCAAAACGGCTCCAGAAGTTTAGGACCCAAAAAAACTGCTGAAAATAGTAAACTGTGCTATAATTAAGGAAACTGAAAGAACTGAAAGAAGCACTAGAGGGGATCCACGTGGAATTAGCAGGTGGCCACCAATATCCACCTGGATCACTGATCCAGATGGAAAAAGGGGCAAGTGGATAGCAAAATTGTTAGAGTATTACATTGAGATTAGACCCACAAAGTTGGAAAAGGGTCAAGGTTTAGTTAAACTGCTAACACAATCAAATTTGGAGTGTCTTGATATTGACTTGAGTACAGAAATCTCAGAAATTTTTGGAAATGAAGAGGAATTAGTCCAAATAAATGAAAAATTATTGTTTTCAGAATGGTACAAGGATGTGGCATTCATTTTGTAGCATAACAGAGCCCCTGCTAATCTTTCAAAATCCAAAGCCCGGTTTTTCAAACTGAAATCTCTAAGATATTTTGTGCATGACAAAAATTTGTTTTGGAAAGATGCAGGAGGGATATTGTTAAATTGCCTCATTGAAGAAGAAGCTGATAAAGTAATTAATGAATTTCATAAGGGTGATTGTGGAGGACATCACTATTGGAAGGCCACTGCAAACAAGATTTTGAGGGCTGGCTACTTTTGGCCAACTATGTTCAGAGATATCTATAAAAAGGTAGCTACATGTCATGAATGTCAAGTATTTGAAGGAAAGAGGAAGCTTATGCCACTGCCCTTGGTTCCTATATATGTTGAAGCACCTTTCCAGCAATGGGGATTAGATTTTATAGGGGAAATCCATCCTCCTTCATCAGGTCAGCATCGTTGGATTCTCACAGCCACTAATTACTTTACAAAATGGATAGAAGCGGTACCCACAGGGCAAGCAAATGATTCAATGATTATCTCTTTCTTAGAAAATAATATATTATCAAGATTTGGTTGCCCAATGAATATTATAACTAAAAATGCTCAAGCTTTTAAGTCCAAGAAAATGATTAACTTTTTCCATCAGTATCACATTTCTCTTGGACATTCCACTGCTTATTATCCACAAGGAAATGGCCTTGCTGAATCATCAAACAAGAACCTTGTCAGAATCATCGAGAAGCTGCTGCAAGAAAATAAGAAATCTTGGGATTTGAAATTGAAGTATGCTTTGTGGGCTAACCAGATTTGTACAAAGAGATCCATTGGAACATCACCATATGAGCTAGTATACGGTGCTGAAGCCATATTTCCAACATCCCTTGGAGCGCCTATGATGAAGTTAATTCAAGGATTAGAGGAGGAACCAAATGCTGTACAAACAAGAATCAATCAGCTGGTAGCTTTGCAGGAGAAAAGAAACCAGGTGTTTGACAGTCATCAACAAAATCAGAACATAATCAAGAGAACATTTGATAAAAAAATCAAAGAAGTTACATTTCAGATCCATGATAAAGTATTGAAATGGGAAGCTATAATTGAAGAGAAAGGTAAGCATGGTAAATTCGAAAATTTGTGGAAAGGGACATATCAAATTTATGCTTTTCATGGAAATAATACCTACATTCTACAAGAAATTGATGGAAAGCCATATGCTGGAGGACCTGTCAATGGCAGGTTCCTAAAGCATTACTATTGATTAAAATTCTGCCAGTTTCTCACAACATTGTATATACCCGTTTTATAAGTTTTTCTTTTGTTGCAAATAATGACAAGTTGAACAGAAAGCTCAAGCCCGAGGTGAAGGCCCATGAAGCTGGAAAGGGACACTCGTCAAGCAAATCTATGTTTTCATAAAATGGACAAAGCACTGGACCTGCGAGTTCTTAGTGTACTACAGGAGAACACTATCCCAAGTGGAGCCACTGTTATCACTTAAGAAATCTAATGCTAAAATTTCTCATCCTAGCCTGATGACAAAGATCAGTGTTAGTCTAAGTTGATTTCGTATTTTCCTTAAAGTCTGAGTCTTAGGAGGTCTTGAGTCAAGCATGTATTCTTATCTACCACTGGTCACCCTCATTCATCACCGATCTCATAGTTATGTGTTACTTTGTTATCTACCACAAAGCCTTTTAGGTAATTGCGTAGCGCATGTAACCTTTCTAAAGTGTTTTCGCAGCGCATTTACTCTGTTTAGCAATTTCGCAGTGCAAAAGCTCATTAGGTGTTTTCACAGCGCAATACGTCATTAGGTGATTTCACAGCGCATCATTCAAAATTTAAACTAACCGCGCTGTGAAATCAGAGATTTGTGCATTCCGCAGCGAATCTTTCCCAAATGTCAAATCCATTAAGTAAATCTATGGATGCGTCATCCTTTCTCAGTTAATGTACTCCACTTATCACGTCCCACCACCCATCTCCATTATCACAACCATTAGATTCGTTGATACACATGGAATACAAGTTCCAAGAAAAGCCACCTATGTACAAGTTTTAATGATGATTGTAAGCCTTGCATGAGTAACAAATTTGCAAGATTGCAATTGAAAAAAAAACTGTAATCGGCAAGATTTCAATTTGAAATAACATTGTAATCAAGCGAGGCAGCAAATCAGGCGAGGCAGTAAATCAGGCGAGGCAGAGTTCAAAAGAGGCAGAGTTTACAGTTTGAACAGAGCTAGAATTCCCTGCTTACAGGTCATTAAAATTTCATGGAGGGATCAGTAGAGAAGAAAGAACACAGATCAGGCAAATGTTTGAGAAATGAACCTAAAGGTTTGGAAATAACATTGAAGAACAACGATGTGGAGAAGGCATTTAAAAAAGCCAGATGTTGGAATTTTTGTAGGAAGCTACAAGGAGGTCATGCACAGGTGACTAAAGAATTTGCACTAAATTTTACAGGATTAAACTCAAAGGTGGGTATGATGGAATTGCAAGTCTTGCCAGATATGATATCCACAGTGACAGAGATTCCATGAGGGCAAGAAAATTGGTTCAAGAATTTCAAATTTGACATGAACCCATGCAAAGAGTTTTTAAAGAAGGAATTCGTTAACTCGGATTTGAGCAAGTCTGTTCCTAGGATCTATGTCAAAGAGTCCTGTGCACATTTTCTCACCTGTATACAGAAATACCTGACCTGTGAAGGAAGATATAACAAGGTGTATTCGTACCATTTGAAACTCCTTTTGCATTTTACAGGGAAGGCTTCTATTGATCTACCTTTTTACTTATTTGGCAGTTTGAGTAAAATGTGTGACAAGGTGCAATTGAGAAAAGAGGCTTGTGAAACTTCTTTGTTTCACCATGGCTTGATTAAGTTACTTGTTTTGCATGAACTTCAAAAGGTAGGCAAAGACTGGAATACATTTATATTCATGGCTGGTTTCAAAAGCCAGACCGGCCTCAGCCCTCTAGCTGCAAAAGATTTTTCAAGAGCACGTCTTGAAACAGAAACAAGAGCCAAGAGGTTTTCAAAGTTAAAAACAAGGAAACAAGTTAAAGAGTCTGCAAAGCCACTGACCATTCAAGATACACCTCAGCAATCAATTAAAGAAAAAGCTTAGGTCAAAGAGACTACACATGAATCAAGCATGGGTGGAGTAGTTCAAAGAAGAAGAACGAGGAGCCAGGTGGCTAAAGAAAAGGGTAAGTCAGTAGCTATTGAAGAAAGTCCTGCTTCGAAGGGAAATTTAAGTGATTTATTGCAGGCAATTGACTTTGAAGAGTCCCCACTATTTCAAGATTATTTGATGCAGTCAGGAAAAGAGAAGACAAAGAAAGCTAAAGCCTCAAAGAAACTCAAGTTTGATGAGCAAGTTGAAAATTTTGTTTTCAAGCCCAGGAGACCCATAACAAGGAAGTTTAAGCAAGTACAGGAGGTACCACCAAGGACAGATGAAACAGGGGAAGAGATACAGCCTCGTGAAAGAAAGGAGAAAGGCAAAACAATTGCCACTCATAAAGAAGATAGTATGGAAGATTTGAAAAGGAGATTGGAATCTGCCAACCTTGAGATTGCCAGACTGAAGAAAGCTGCCAGGAAACATGCCATCCAACAAGCTAATTATTACAGAATGAAGACCTTATGGGAAGACAAAACAACTTCAGAGGTAGTTGACTGTAATACTCAATTCCATACCTGGACAGTACCAACAATTAAAGAAGCAAAATTCATCAGAATGATTAATATGCAGTTAAGAGCTGGGATCAAGGTCATGAAGAAAAAAATTGAAGACTTAAATGTACAGTTAGGCCAGCTGAAGGAATATTCTTAATGAAATCCCATTGCAAGTAAGGCTATATTTCGAATTTTGATGATTTTTCTTAGTGTCATCTTTCTTGAAGAATCCTGCATTTCCATTCAGTTTTGAAAGGTCTTGGAACAGTTGAAAGAAGGTTTTGATAGAAAAGTTCTTAAATAAGTAAAGCTCTCGGTTGAAACAATGATTTTTGAAGCAACTTAGCAGTTTCGTAGCGCGCTACGAAACTGATGAAGGTGATGATTAAAGATCAGCAGTTTCGTAGCGCGCTACGAAACTGCTGAAGCTAAACAGTCCAATTTCAATTAACCAATTTTGAATATGAGCAGGAATTTTCAAAGGTGAATGTATACAAGGTATGCATGGCATTAGCTGAAGCTATTAAGATTCAACCAAGTCAAGACAGGTGGAAAGAGTATGGATTCTGGTCCAACTTTTAAGTTTTGTCATAAAATAAGCACATTTACCACAGTTCAATTTAGGTCAAAACAGCTGGAAGGAATTTTTGCCTTTGAATAGAAAGGAAATGGACAACACATCAATGACGTGGACATTTGTCAAATTTTTAAAACCAAAGATAAAAAACATGCTTCTGTGCATTCAAAAATTATAAGGCCAACAAAATACCGAAGAGAAAGGGTAGTTTCCTATGTTTCAGAACAATGGAGAAGATTTGGCATAGAAGACTAGCATGAAATGTTGAGCATTCATCACAGCCAAACTGAAAAGGGACCAGATGTCAAAGAACGAGGACTATTGTAACCAAGGCTATTATTAGCATAGCATGGTGATAGAATCCTACTTGATTTAGATCTATGGAAAATCTAATTGAAGTTTGTTACATTTAATAGGTAGTTAAAGGTTGAATAGGTGTCATTAGAAGTAGTTTCCGAGTTCCCCTCATGCTTGAGGAGGAATCTCAATCAGGTAGAAAGAGCAATGTACACAGGGTTGGAAGTTTATGTAAAAAAGCTTTGTTGACAAGATTATGTAAAGACTCTGTTTATTTTGATAATATAGTGAATGGTTTCAGCTGCTCAAGAATCATAGTGACTTCAATGTATGAATTCCTCTTGTTGTCTTTCATGTTGTTTACAGTTTGATGGGTACTTGATTACTTAGAAATCACATGCTGTGTTCTAATTTCCTTCATGTACTCATATACTGTCCCTTTGTGTCTACTGTACTTTATGTATATTGAAGTTTGAATGCCTTGATTTCATTACAAAGCCAATTCACTGCTAATGCTGAGTAACATATGACTCCATGAGCCCAATGGATGCTTGTTAATTTAGATTTTACCAACCTCATTCCTATTTGTTTCATAGAAGAGTTAGCCATCTCAATCACAATTGCAAATCTTAACCCTTTGAGAGAGCCCTCTTAGGCTAAGGAGGCAAAGCCTTAGCTAAAAGATTGGTCTGAAATAGTTACTTGAAGTCTTCGTAGTCTGCAGCCTTCTAGGACCTGATTTTGAGATAACACTATGTATGAGTCAAGGCTTCGCGCTGTCATTATTTCATTGGATAATTACTTATATAGGATACCATAGGTAGCCCCACCTACTGCCACCTCTTTAATCTCTGCTAAGAAAGGCAGCAACCTCATCTCCCAGACTAGGAAATTTATTTCCGGTTTGGTTCACTCCCAAAGTAAAGGGAAGATCGTTGCTACATCCATGACCCATGCAAAGGGTTCCTCCATGCAGCAGCAGCAACAATGGAGTATGTTCATGACAAAACACAGGAACAACTTCTCCTCACCCACAGGGGTACCACACAAGTTTCAGGTGGGCAACAAAGTTTGGTTACATCTGCAGAGAGAACGCCTTACTAGAACCCATAAGAAACTTAGACCACTCCGACATGGTCCTTACACCGTTACCAAGGCTATGGGAGACAATGCATTTGAGCTCAGCATTCCCCCAATCCTTGGCCTACACCCGGTGTTCAATGTTGACCGCCTTTGGCCATACTTTCCATCATTACTAGACACGTCTGACATTGCAGAACAACTCACACCCATAGAGTTAAATCCAGCTTGCATGGAACAAGCTGCAACTGATCGGATCATGGAGACGCAGATCAAGTACACTTGCCAGCAGAATGTACAACTGTATCGAGTTGTCAAAGCAGGACAACTCCTTCACCAGGGCAAGTGGCTCACCAGGGACCAAGTGCAGCAGAAGTTCCCTCATCTCATGGAGGAACTCAACGCAATGGGGAGCATTGCTTCCTAAGGGGGGAGGAATGATCCGTGATATTGTGGCCACCTGCTAATTCCACTTGGATCCCCTCTAGTGCTTCTTTCAGTTTTTTCAGTTTCCTTAATTATAGCACAATTTACTATTTTTAGCAGTTTTTCGGGTCCTAAACGACGTTTTTTGGGAAATCGTCTTTCTAGTCGTAGTCCTCAGAGAGATCTTTCAACGGGCTATCATGTGCATCAAACGGAGATAATATGACCAATTCACGACCATGGGAAGTTGATGTACCAACTTACCCAAAAACGAGGCCCACAATTTGGCATTTCATCTTCTAGGGTTAGGTTTTGGAATGTGAAGGCTTTTCCATTGTTTCTCAACAATAAATAGGCCTTTGAGCCTCCTTGTAACATAGTGGAGAACAGTCCAGAGGCATGTAGTTGCCACATCTCTTCTCAGAGATAAGATACCATCGCCCTAGCTGGTTTATTTCCATTTCTGGGTGTAAGCATATTTCAGTATTTTACAGTAATGAAATGAAGTATTATTTCCACTGCATATCTGTCTTTATGGTTATCTCTATATTTTATTGCATTCCTATTTAAATCTGGATCAATGGTTGAAGTTCCACTTCGATAACTTGACCTTCCACTAGTTCCTCCACTAGTTAGAATTAGTTTAACAAACCATAACTCAATTTAACTGAATTAAATTGCTACAATTGAAATTAACTCAACCTAGGGTTCTAAAATTTAGGAACCCACTACACGCAACTGAACTTCAAATCCCTAACTCAAATTAACTGAGCTAGACTCCTATATTTTAGGAATCAACTCAAGCAAACTGAAATTCAACTCATTAACTCGAATTGATTGTTCTTAATTGAGTGAAAAGTGGCATCTCACCTCTATTAACTCCTCCAAGTTGTCTACTAATGTGGAAATTCAAATTTTCTCTATTTTAATTAAGTAAAAAATCAAAATTGAGAATTTCTTGCTGCATTTCCAATGCTCCCTCTTAGGAAGAAAGGGATTACCAACCACACCTATCATGCACCTATGGAATGTACTGCATGTAACAAATCTCACTATTGTTGTTGCAACAGAGAAGAATCTAAAAAAATAAATTGAATCAACTATTTTTGAAAATGTCTACTAGGAAAACTATGCTACTGTCTTTGTTATTAAGCCTCCTGCTCTATTTTCAACCCTCCTCTACATTCCTTAGTATCTGAATGACACTAATCCTCCTACAATTGAATACAATGGGCCATTGTAGCAAGGTAATGGTCCATGAGGAAAATTCCTCAATGGAAATTACCCAAATTTATGCAACCCTTGGACGAGGGGTCTACATCACTCCACCTCACTCCTAGAGGTATAGCCACAAGTCCTCCCTTTGCCCACTTGGCTCGAACTTTCCCCCTGCTAGAGGTCTCTACTTAAGTGGATGTCTCCACTCTTCATCCTAACTTCTTCTCCATTTTTGGTTGCTCCACAACTTCCTAAGGCTTCAGGTTGAGAGGTCTAACATGATCCCTCTCAACCACCATATCTCTACTATTTTCCTTGCTCACCAAGGGTTTGCATGCATTTGTTGGAAACAATGTTAATACTAGGGAAGGGGGGGGGGGGTTGAATCAATATTAATACTAATTTAAACTTTTATGCTAGTTTATATTTGCTCATTCAATATTGGCATCCATTTTATGAGAGAACACATTAGAAAACCATAAAATTAGCCATACGAATCAACACAAGCATACACATAGGTTTAATGTGGAAACCCTTATGGGAGAAAAAAACACCAAATCTTGTTTTTGTTATTGATGTAAAAATAAGAGCAGCTACTATATTACATCAATCTGTTTGTGAGCCACCACTCACAGGAAGAATCAAAACCCTTTGATTATTTTCTATCACCCACAAGCAAGAAGAACCAACTCCCTCCTTTTGTGGACACCTGATTAGCTTACTAGAGGTACCGTGTGAAGAACCAACTTCATGGATTTGTTGCAAGCACCAATTTGTAGCTCCTTGGATTTATGCAACCACAAACTTGTAGGAGGAACTAATCCAAAATCTTTCTTCAGACACCCACAAGATATGGAAGCACCAACTTCTTGTATGCATGCTCCAACCCACACACTCAATAAAGAACTAATGTTCTTTGTAGATGGCAGCTACTCTATTTGAAATCAACTGCGTGTTCTCCTTAACAACTTTTTGGCCCCTGCATCACTCTATCCTCTGCACACTCTGCTACAACCCATTTTTCTAATGAAAAACATCATTAACACATAATCCATGAGGCACTCTACTATTCTCAACCTTTTTCTCTCAAAAACATACATTCTACACTTAACCCCTTCTATTGCACATGATTTCTCGACCTCTCACACAATGGCATAGGCATTCTCAACCCCTTCTAATCCACAACATGGGCACACACAACCTATTTTCTCTGCGAAATTGGTGCACATAACCTCTTCTTTGCAGCTCAGGTGCGCTCGACCTCACACAACAATGCACACACCAACAGAGCTCTCCACACAGTGCACTAGAAACAATATTTCTTCCCCCCACATTGAAAAACTACAATTGTGGGTTTTGTTTCATTGAAATAAAGTGATAAATGTTATCTCTATCAACCATGAATCTGCCATTCACATTGTTAGCATAGTTCTAGGCTAAGGCATGAGTAGGTTTTGAACTTTTTATTTTTTAGGATTAAATTTGTATATTTAAAAAAAATTTAAAATGTTGTCGAATTTTTGGTAGTTCCCAATTTAGGAGAGTTGGAGTTGGCTCCTCTCTCCTTATATCTATCTTTTGTAAATATCATTTCAGGGTTGGATTTTGGTTCACGTGAAGACTCAACTTAATAAAATAGCTTTTTTGTGCACTTCATGCTGGAGGATTTTGTGATTCAGGTTATATCTAATGTGTGGTTTGTCTATTTCCTTGTTCCAATTTTCTGAATTATAAATTTGCAGTAGCTAGTATAATATGAGTGAGAATCATTAAGAGGATTTGATGATGACTTATCTACTATCCATTTTTCCTTAAATTATAATATGTGTTCAAGTAGAACTTGTTAGTGAAGGTTTCACAAAGGATTTGTGAGATACTTTACACATGTTTTACTTTCTAGTTGTTGTCTCCCTTGTCAAGCCTCTTTTAATCTTTTAAATGATAAATTACAGTAGCTAGTATAGTATGAGTGAGAAATCATTAAGAGGATCTAATGATGACTTATCTACTATCCATTTTTTTGTAAATCATAATATCAGTTCAAGTAGAAATTGTTAGTGAAGGTTTGACAAAGGATTTATGAAATACTTTATACTTTACTTTTTCTTACTTTCTAAATGTTATTTTCCTTGCTAAGAAATAGAGTTTGTTACAAGGTTGTTTATGTAGTTGAGGTGAATATCTTAAGATACTCATTTTCTTTCCTCTGCTCCCCTATAATACTCACTTAACCACACAATTTATGCTTGCCACAACATGCCAAATGCATGAAAGTTAAAGAGGAACACAATCATTTCAAAACTCCTTCAGAAGCCATCCCACCACTCAAAAAACCCTTTTGAATTTTGAAATGAAATCATGATGTGTAAGGTTTACTCCTTTTCCAGTCTAGGAGTAACTCCTTGTGCTAACGCACATTATGCAAGTGTACTCCTGCATGGATTCTCCATGTTTTTGTTGCGTCTCTTGCTTCAATTATATCGCTATAGCATCAAAACAAATAATGGGCTTTGTTCACTCACCATCTATGGTTGTAGTACAAGTAATGCAAGGAATGTCCACCTAAGTTTTCTGATGTTGAAACATAAACTCTCAGTCGGTCCTCCACACTCCAACAAAGCTCTTGTTCTTTCTATGAACAAATATCTTATACATGAGGCTCTAATATTCATTTAATTTCTTATATAAATGGAAACAATACTAGGGATGGGTTTTCTCAGCGCATGAGAAACTCTTTTAAATCATCATGCGCAAGCGTAGTCCTTGCTTCCTTGAGTTAGAAATCTCTACAGTCTCCATTACTCCAGTGACCAACTCTTTTGCACACAGTTAATCTTATATGTCGACCCATTCATCCTTCATACTCCTATGTGTTAAAATTTTTAAGCCCCATATATCATAACTTTTATTAAGTTGATGTTACAAAATCATGAGATTCTGATCCTGGCCTTTAGTCCATTTTTCTTGACCTTTTATTATTTTTCCACCATAGGACTGGGTGCTATGACCGGTAACATATCACTTAGGTTCTAAGCCATTTAGGATTCTTCCAGGGGCCTATCCCCTTATAATATTGCTCTATGCCCCTGGTTCTTTCAGATCCATGATGAAGTGCCAATCAACATCAAAATTTCCCCATATCAGAATTTTCTTCAAAATGTAATTACAAGGAGTTTTGAAAACTCCCACTTCCGAAATATATTTTCCATGACGCATCTCCATAACACTTAGCTGTTAAGACTTGCACTATTCCCTTGGTTCTTTGGGCTCCACAACCAAGTTACAACCAACATCGAAAACTCCTTGTATCGAGACTTTCTCAAAATGTAACTACAGAGGAGTTATGAAATATTCAACCTCCAATATACTTCCCACATGGCATCACCATAACACTTAGGTGATAAGATTTTCACTACACCCTTAGTTCTTTGGGCTCCATGACCAAGTGCCAATAAACATCGGAGCTCGCTAGTATCTAAATTTTTTCAAAAAGAAATTAAAGAGGAGTTTCGAACATCTTGACCTCTGATGTACCCAGGGTGACATCATCCTCATGTCATCATCTCCATGAGGCATCTCCTTAGCGGTGACACATGTCACTAGGATTTTCCCCATTAGGCCACTCAATGATGTTGAATCTTACTACCACGTGTCCTCCATACAACCACATCATGCTGATGTCATATGTCATCATCAACTCCTGAGGGCCAGTCAACAACTACATGTGTCCTATCCAAGGAAAGAGAAATGGTCCATTGGTCCTTGGTTTTGTAAACAATTTCCTTTGTAAACCCTTCTCCATGCAATCCTTAGAACTTTTAAAAAGTATTCATTAACAAGAAGTTAAAAAATTCTAAAATTTTGAAAATTCTAAATTATAAATCTTCGAGGTTACGATATTCTGCCTTGCTTCTGATATTTGACCTACTCCAATATTCAACCCTTCTGACATCCTGAGCCTCCAATCCTCCCAAATTCGGGGTCTAAAATTCGATCTACTTCTGATATTTGGCCTGATCCAATATTCAACCCTTTTGGCATCCCCAACCTCCAACTCTCTGAAATTTGAGGTTCCAATATTCATCCTGATCTGATTGAATGAGACTCTGACCCTTTAATAATCTGATATTCCAACCTTTTGGCATCCTGAGGTACTACAGTTTCAAAATTTGGGGTGCTCTCTTGGTTCCGAGTGGCCGAAATTCAGCCTGTTTCACTGGTTCTAAAGTTAAAACTACTTATAAGGACATCAAGATCCTTACTTCGGGTATCAATAACTTTTGTTCCTGAGATCCATTTATGGAATTCCACATACAATTGGAAATCTCCTTTCGAGAACTAACCAACTATGCTATCTCCAAGAGTATCTGAGATGCTCTCTTGAGGTAGAATCTCCTCCAAATTCTTGGACTCCCAACCATCATAGACATCATTTTATGGCTTCTCCAATAAGTATGATACTATAAATATTCTCTATAAGAGACTCCAAGAACCATAGGAAACCCCCTACACTTGAAACATCATGCACATTAATGTCAGCATTTGTTGCCATCACAACTAGCTATCATGCTTAACATCATGCTAACACGTACATCCATGCTAGTATGGTTGACATTAATGCCAACACACTTGCTAACTATCAGGCATTTCGAACTACCCAACTTGATCTCACAGCATGATTGTTGACATCAATTCTAATAGATTTATTGCCACTATCCAAACACACAATGCCAACTTTCCAACAATCTCCCCCTTTGGCATTGATGGCAACACCTCTTCACTTGTCCACATTGATGGCTAATCCTCATGATTCTTCCACACATCTCCTTGCATGACCGACCAATGGATTTCTTCCCTTTGCTTGGGATATCACCACTTTATCTCTGATAAGCTTCTCTCCCCCTTTGACATTAATGGAAAAGGTCTTACAAGCTGCTTCTTCTTCCCCCTGCAATCATTGATAGTCAATGACCGAGGCCCTGGTTGCTAATGTGCATTCTTCTATATAGAATTTTCTTCAAGGACCAATAGTTGTTCTTGTTCTATAAACTGGACATATGTGATATGCTCTCCCTAAACTTATAGAACCTCTGCTTTGAATTCCTCCACTTTTTGACACCTTATGGCTATTGACTAAATAGTGTTTCTTCCAATGCATCTTTTGTACCAATTGAAATTTCTCTTG
>APFE030500243.1:44509-80563 GCA_000404065.3 Pinus taeda | reverse complement strand
AAGTATACCAAATGGATGTAAAATCTACCTTTCTTAATGGAGACTTAGAAGAAGAAGTCTATATTGAACAACCAGAAGGATTCATTCTTGGAAATGATGCAAAACTTGTATGAAAACTCAGAAAAGCTCTCTATGGTCTAAAACAGGCTCCAAGGGCATGGCATTATCGTCTTGACAAATATCTCCACCAACAGGGTTTTTCAAAGGGGTTAGTAGATAAAAATCTATATACAAAGATGGAGATTGGTAAAGTGCTAATAATTGTTGTGTATTTTGATGATATCATTTTTTGTAGCAATGAAGAATCCATGAGTCAGAATTTTTCTTCAGTAATGTAGCAAGAATTTGAAATGTCCTTGCTTGGTGAGCTTACCTATTTTCATGGTCTACAGGTTTAATAAAATAAAGATGGTATTTTTCTCTCACAAACCAAATATCTGAAACAGATCCTGAAAAAGTATGGCATGGAAGATTCTAAACCAGTATGTACTCCAATGGTAATAGGATGCAGTCTTAGCTCAAATGATGAATCAACAACAGTACGTCAACCAACTTATAGATCCATGATTTCCAGTCTACTTTATCTAACAGGTACTTGACTGGACATCATGCAGGCAGTGGGAGTAGTTGGAAGATTCCAAGCAAATCCAAAGGAATCACACCTTCAGGAAGTCAAAAGAATTTTCAAATATCTTCAAGGAACACATAACTTTGGCTTATGGTATCCTAGAGATATGGATTTTACATTTCATGCATATACAAATGCAGATTGGGCAGGAAGTGTTGATGACAGAAAAAGCACTAGTGGTGGTGCATTCTATATGGGTTCCAAGTTAGTTTCTTGGTTCATCAAGAAACAAAGCTCAATTTCATTATCTACAACTAAAGTAGAATACGTGGCCGCCGCATCGTGCTGCACACAACTACTTTGGAGGATGCAAACCTTGCAAAACATTCATATCACATGTACTCCACCCATATCCATTCTATGTGATAATACAATGCCATCAATTTCAAAGAATCTAGTCATGCACTCCAGGACCATGCACATACCCATCAAATATCATTTCCTACGTGAACAAGTGCTTGAAAAAAAGGTCAAATTGGAGTATGTTCCCTCTAAAGAATAGGTTGTTGATATATTCACTAAACCATTGCCCAAAGAGACATTTGAATATCTCAGACAAAAGCTGGGAGTAGTTTCTGCATCATCCTGCTGTTAAATCCTATTTTTCAGAGAAAGGTGGTTATACGCGAGTTTCATGAAGCGTAGTTGTGTACATACGCATGTTTCTATGGGGACAATCCCGTATATGTTGGTTTAAAGAAAAGCAGTAGGCCAAACTCAAGAAAAAGGGATCTGCTATGGTTCCATCAATTATCTACTCTATTTGATGATGGTTTCAATCTGATGATAACATGTGGAAATATATTTGTCCTCATAAAGTTTTTGATAACTTGATGTATATTTGATTGATGATGATGCTTTGATATCTCTTAATGACATATTCGATGATCAGATCTGACATTGAACAGGTGGAACACGTTCAGGGGGAGAACATGGTTGATGATATTTTGGGAACTAATGATGGACATAAAAAAGTTGCTTGTTTGGATGTTGTTGACATATGCTACTGATGGTGCAAATCATATGATAGTTGCTAACGACTATCATGGTCTTGTTTAAGATATTTGGTCTCTGTTATATATGTCATGTATATCTTTTAATGTAACAGTCATGAAAAAGCCTAATTTGTAACCCCACCATGCATGGCATGGATGATGTAATGTTTCTTGTCTTTGACATGTATAAACAATTGATATATCCCCACTTGGTTGGGTGGATCAAATTTGGTATATCCCGACTTGGCTGGGAGATGGATGTATGTATGAGTCATTGGTGATAGGAAGGTCATTTGTGATGTATGTATAGAGTCATGTTCTTCTTTTAGAACATCTTTTTGCAAACTTTGCTTATGCTTAGGGGGAGCATGGACTCAATCATGGTAGCTCAATCAACACACTTCAGCATATCAAAAAATTCAACATGCACTCAGGGGGAGCATGACCCTTTGCCCTTGATGTCAAAGGGTGAGAGTGATTTGGTGTGGTTGTTGCCATCAAGTCCAAAGGGGGAGATTGTTGGCATTATAATGTATGTGTTGTACTTGATGGAAACCAACTTGTAGAAAAACAACTCATGTGTATATGATAAGTAGATGAATCTACAAAAGAGATATCAGATGTGATGAAATGCAGGGAAACTTCAAGGAATTAGTTCATAAGGAAACTAACTGAGATGAAAGTATAGCAGGTAAAAAAAAAAGAATTATAGATCGGTCTTCACATAATGAAGAAAGAGAGGTATACGTAGGTTCACCATTGTTCAAGCTGCATATACACGCAGGTTCACTGTATACAAGTCGCGTATATGTACACATGCACTTTCACAGAAGGAAAAGCACATATACCTTGGAAAACTAAATTTTTGGTCCAAAGCATTTGGTCCATGGTATTAGTCCAAGGTATCTGGTCTGAGGTATTGACCCCACGTATTTGGTCCAAGGTATTGGTCCTAAATGGTTTTGGTCCATGTTATTGAGAAAGGCCTAAGACTATAAAACATTAGGCCAAAGAGTGCAAGTATTGAATATCTAATGAAGTGTGAGATCTAATATGCAGGTTATTGGATTATGGTGTCATGCTTGATCTGAACCAAAGATAAACCTTAGCAATTGATGAAGGATAAGATCTAATGATGTATCAAGATCTCAAGGCTTGAAGTGAATTATCTTTATGTGGTTTGATAACTTATCTGAATAATTGGTGCATGTTGTAGTTTGTAAATATGATGATCTAGGTATGACTAAAGTCTGGAATGGTTGTAATGTTTAAATCATCATTTATAGATCTGTACGTAGGTTCACTTTAGAAAAAGAGTGTATACAAGCTGGTTTTGCACATCAAAGCAGTGTATATATCATAAGTTTGATTTGCAGATCTATATGCAGGTTTGACACATGCAAGTAGCGTATACCTTATAAAATATGTTTTGGTTGCTTCAATTTGTTGTTGCAGTGTTCTGGGTTCTGGCTTGGATTCTGGTTATTGTATTATGGTGACAACATTCTGAATAATTAGATTGATGGAGTGATTGATTGATTCGGTTGTGGTTGGTTCAAAAGGGAGATTGGTTGATGTAGATATATTTGAAGATTGATGTTGTTGATGGATCTAGTCTGGAAATTTATGAAACGTCATCCCTGGAAGAAAAGAGATGGTTGTAGCCTTCTGTAGGCTGGCACCTATGTACTAGTAAACATATCAACTACTATAAGAGCTAGAGGGTTATAGCTCCCTTCCAGTAGAAGCTAGAGAACGAGAGAAGGTTATAGCCTTCTGCAGGTACAGGCCTATGTACTGGTATAAGAATGCACCAGTACAAAATTTTTAAATAGAATTCTCTTATTATTAAAAAGAAGATAGTGACGATTGCAGTAGGTGGTTTTCACCCACATTGGGTTTCCACCTTATATCTTCGTGTTCATGTGTGTTACCTATGTGTGATGCTTTATTCTGCCTTTATTGCACTGTCTAATGAATTCCTAATATACTGGTTAAAATTCAATGCATGATAATTTGGGTAAATCAAAAGATCTATGCATATACGCTGGTTGCATTAAGTAGAGTTGTGTATACATGCCAATTCACTAAGCTGGAGTAGCATATACAAATCAGTTCTGAAAATTAAATTATTGATTTGATAATACTAATTCACCCTCCCTCTCAGTATTATTTCCAACAGTGTAGGCTCAACAAACAGATTATGTGGACTTCGGAATTGGTGCACAGACTAGAAGCATCGAAAGATAAGATTGTGTACGCTGTGGACCATTGGCTCGATTGAATTATAGGATGGTTTATCACCAAGTTTGCGGTACACACAACTATTGGCTACAGCGAGGCAGAACAATGCTTCCTCAAAGGACCATGAACTAAGTACATTAAATCGTTGAACACATGGATTAAAATGCTATTGTGTGAAAGGAGGGTGATACGAATAAATTGATGTTTGGGGCTATGTGAAGTCAGAAGATCTATAGAAATGAAGGTAGCACAAAGATAGAAAATAAACGCTTCATTTTTCCTCAGCAAGAAAGTGAGGAAGAGCGCGTGAAAGTTTCTCTAAGAAGCACGATCAATCTGATAAGGCATCGAATTCCGCGCATACCACCCCACCTACACCACCACTGGTTTCACCATCGTCAACCCCAACTCTACCCATACCACCTCTGCCACCACCATAGTTCAATATGGCAAGCACGATAAAATTGCCGGTATTCAGAGGAGTAGGGAACGAATATCCAGACCAATTTTGGTTTGTAGTAAAGGCTATATGGGAAGCACAAGGAGTCGTGGATGATAATATAAAGAAGGAAATGTTGGTAAGCACATTGCAGGATCACGCACTAACATGGTACATTAAGCAGTCTAATGACCATCCAAACGTGGGGATCACAGATATCCAGGCCGCGCTGAACAAGGAATTTAGCAGGCCAAAATCAGAGACATAATAAATTATCGGGTTTAAGGAACTCATGATGCTTCCAGGTGAGACCCCATGGGATCTGGACCAGACACTGGAGAGTATGATTCGCAAAGACAACATGACCTTGATAGATGGAAAACACTACACATGGTTTGTAGTGTCACTATCACCGCATTTAAGGACGATGTTGTCACAGTAGAAGTTATCCACCTAGGCTAAAGCTTCGAAGATTGCAATGAGACTACATGAGACCCCAATACAAGATCCTAGCCTGGGAGTCCAACAAATCCACGTGCAACTGCAAAATTTGTGTCTGGAAATTAAGATTTTGAAACAGGACAGGACAACTCGGCTAGAGGCGTGCGAGGAGGTATGGTGCATAAAATGCAAAGGCCAGGGTTATGACAAGGACCATTGTCCACTCTTTGTGAAGTACTTGGTGGGAGGAGGGCCGATGCCATTAATACTAGAGGCCCAAGAAAGACCAAGCACGACACCTACATTATGGTGCATGATTTGTCAGATAGGAGGAAAACACACTAGGGATAACTGTCACCTATTACAAAAGTATACGTAGATGTCCCAGCAATTGTTCTTTAATTTCTACAGGTCGGTAGGCCATGAGGAGCGTACCGAAAGATGTTACAAGCTAATGATAGATCAGACTCCTACCTATAGAGTATAGAATGAAACACAATCCCTTGATCCAAATGTAGGGATGGTGTACGCTGGATTTCAGGGGCGCGAATGAGGTTGAGGTGGAATGGGACCAGGAAGGGGTCGTAGACAATTGATTTGTTACAATTGCAGAGGGTCGACGAATTATGCCCGCGATTGTACAAATCTGACAAGAGCATCATGTTTATATTGCACCCAATTTGATCATTAGACAAAGGATTTCCCCACACTGATAGCGTGGTTGTGTGATAAAGGACTACTCCAGCCTCCCCTGACTTAGAACCTACAAATGATGAGGTCTGAGCCACATGAAGAGGACCCAAATGTAAACATCGTGGTTCAAAGTGGTGTTATGTTAGGAGATGAAAAAGGTGAGTAGCCTAAAGAAAGTGCGTGGGTTCACAAGGCTCCTACAAAGGAACCTGAATTTGATTTGGAGCATGCGAAGGAGACATTCATGGAAGCTAAGAAGAGCTTCACGAAGGCCTCCACATCAGGTAGTAAGGATCAATTAGAACTAGGGATGGATCCTTCAATACTCACTACCTTTCTGGAGATATGTATGAAGTTGTTGCATGATAGCAAGGTTGTAAAAGGATTACAAGAACTTATTACTAGGTGCACTGGGTCACGCGAACCGCGCATAGTCTAGAAGCTTAGGAAACATGCATTGCGAACAGGAAGGGAAATGAGATTGACTACACAAATCGGAGAATATGAAATGGATCAATTGATTTTGGATCTAGGATCAAACGTGAATGTACTGCCAAAGCAGACATGGGAATGCATGGGCAATCCTGCGTTGCAGTGGTCTCTTATTCAATTGCGAATGGTAAACCAGCAAAAGATCCTACCAATGGGGAGATTGCAGGGAATAATGGTAGACATCAAAGGTGTGAGCGCACTTGCATATTTAGAAGTTATAGAGATTGTTGATGAAAGAAATCATTATCCCGCACCACTGGGAATAGATTGGGTCACTAATATGAATGGAGTGATAAATATGAACAAGTCCAAAATGATTTTTGAGAAAAAGTCACTATGCGTAGTGGTACCATTAGACCCTATGGAAGGAATGTGCTACACAGAACTAGTGTGCGATGATGATAGTGATGACGATCTCAACTATATCTACAAGATAACCATGTGAGAGTAGGATTGGGTGAATCCAATAGTAGATGGTAGGATTTCATGGGAGTGTAAAATATCCTGCACTTAGGATTCAGATGAAGAAATAGAATGATGGTATAATCGGTTACACGAGGTAACCACACTCAATTGCAACATGATAGTAATATCACTGTGCTACGTGGCAACAGAGGTAAGGGATATGCCTATTTATGATAGTTTATAGTGGTCGATAAATTCTTGAACAAATTTGAAAGCGAAGTGCCAAAACAACAGCGGTTCGATGCTCTGAAATGGGCCCTACGCACTATGCCCGCAAGATGGTGGGGTACACACTAGCAGAGTTTTGGGGACTGGCGCAGATGTAGAAGGATGACGCACCTACGATTTGGGAAACCACAGATGTGGTTAGTAGATAAGTATGATAGACAAAATGATCTATGTACACACCTCGCAAAATGGACCAAGGTGTACGGGGAAGAGCCACAACTTGAATGGGTGCATTTGTTCTGTCATACCCTGGATGTCATACCCATGAATTGGTATTCTGAGACAAAGCTCTGCCATGGTAGGAGCGAATGAGATATCTTGTGTGAGGGATTTTTGTTAACTTTCACGTTTGAAGATCATTGGTGGGATACTGTTGATGATGCGCTACAAGCAATAAAAGTAGTTATCTTCAAAATACCCCAGGAGCCAAGGGAAGTGCTTCAGTCAGAATGGGTGACAGAGCTGAGCTGCACGTTGGAGTGTTACAATGTAAATGTTGAGGAGGATGATGAGGACCCACAAAATATTAACACTCTAGAAAATAGAAGGTTTTTGCAAGGTTTGAGGACCATTGATTAAGGATCCCGACATCACTACGCCATTAAAAACAAAGCAAGTAAACATCGGAACGGAGGTGGAACCAAAGTATGCAATGCTTGGAGACTATTAAGATAATGCCATGGTGGATAAGGTCCCTGAGTTACTCTGCAAATACCAAGACTTATCCCCAACCAAAATTACGGATTTAAAAGGGATCGTTAGCGACTTAGGGATGATGAAGGTCACCCTAAAACCTGTCGCGAAGCTAGTTAAGAAAATACCTTACCACTTGAAATCTGTAAGGAAAAGGTCTGCGTAGAATTAAACAAAATTCTCGCAGCCAGAATTATTGATCTAGTTGAAGAATCTGGTTGAGTGAGTCCTATGGTAGTACAGGAGATAAAGCAGAAGGGTGAAATAAGAATATGCATGGACCTCAAGAAGTTGAACAACACTTGTGTACATGACCCATTCCGAACACTATTCACAGATGAAGTATTGGAAAATGTCAGTGGACAAGAAGCATACTCATTCACGGATGGGTTCTTGGCTACCACCAAATTAAGATCACACCAGAAGATAGGATAAAAACAACCTTCACAATGGAACGGGGCTGCTTTCAATACACTGTTATGACATTTGGATTGAAGAACGCACCAACCATCTTTTTACACATCGTTGTTGCCATGTTTAAAGAATACATCCACAAATTCTTGGAGGTCTATCTAGATGATTGGACTGTCTTCAGATAAGCTAAACACCATGTAGCCAGCTTACGCTTGATGCTGGATACTTTCCAACAACACCAGGTTGTGCTGTACCTTAAGAAGTGCACATTCCTCCTTCCCTTTGGAAATCTATTGGGACATGTGGTCTGCAAGTAGGGACTAATGGTGGATCCTACCAAGATTTTCGTTATTCTAAATTTGGAAGCACCACGAAGTGTTAAATAGTTGCGTGCTACCTTGGGACACACTAGGTACTATAGAAAGTTTATCAGAAGCTATGCCCAAATCATGCCGATAGAAAAACTATTGAAAAAGGATGTTACATTTTTCTGGAATGATGATTGCATGAAAAATTTGGATGTCCTGAAGGGGAAATTGGCCTCCGCTCCAATCTTGGTCTTCCCAAAATGGGATGTGGAGTTTCATGTCCATGTTGATGCATCGTGTATCGCGTTAGGAGCAGTGCTCACACAAGAGGGCGGGGAAGGCTTGGATCACCATATCACGTTTGCAAGTTAAGGGTTATCCAAAGTAGAGAAGAACTATTCCACCACCGAGCATGAGGGGTAAGTGATGGTGTATGCGCTCCAAAAATACCGACACTATTTTCTCAGAGGACATTTCAATATGTATACCGGCGATTCCATGCTAAAATACCTGGTCAATAAGCCTATGTTGGGGCGTGCATATGCAGGTGGCTCTTATTGTTCCAGGAATATGATTTTGAGGTCTTAGTAAAGCTGGGATGCCTGAACATAGGACCAAATCATTTATCACGCATTGAGATAGGTGAGGAACCCACCAATCTGGAGGAAGGATTACCTAATGCACAACTCTTTGTAGTGCACGTCGCAGACGGGCACTTTGAAGATATAATCCATTTTCAGACAACAAGGACTATGTCTAAGGAATACTCTGTCCAACAGAAGAAGGAAATGGTGGTGCATGCGGCATATTTTTCTATCATTGCGCGACACCTATACAAAATGGGAAATTATTAGATATTGGCGAAGATACGTACCTCAATTTGAAAGAAGTCAGATCCTCGCGGAAGCACATGGGGTCATTGCAGGAGAACACTATGTAGGATGAGCAACTGCACAAAAGATTCTTCGCACAAGATTGTGGTGGCCAACCCTGCACTAGGATTCAAAAACGCATTATAAGGCCTGCGATATATGTCAAAGGGTTGGAAAACCATCGTGGAGGTATGAAATGCCATTAAATCCACAAATCACACTGCAACTATTTAAAAAATGGGAAATTTACTTTGTGGGGCCGATCAAACCTTAGGGAAAGACGGACGCACGCTACATCATCACTGCAATAGAGTATCTGACACGATGGGAAGAAACGTAGCCGGTCAAAGACTGGACGGCTGCTACGACTGCGAAGTTTTTGTTCGAAAACATGTTAACCTGCTTTTGCTTTCTGAAAATATTAATAAGTGATTGTGGAACACATTTCCTGAATGAAACTATCAGCGTGCTCACACGAGAATTCTAGGTGTATCATCAGAAAAGTACATCGTACCACCCATAAGCCAATGGGACTATAGAAGCTTTCAGAAAAATACTTGAAACTTCGCTGACCAAAGTGTGCAACGCGCAACAAAATGATTGGGACCTACGTGTCCCTACCATGCTATGGGCTTACATGACAACATGTAAGAAGCCGACAGGATAGACACCCTTCTGGTTAGTTTATGGTGTGGAAGTTGTCATGCCGATAGAATATATCATACCTAGTCTGTGAATAGCAATGCTCACAGGTATGACAGACCACGAAGCACTGGAGGAAGGGCCCATGCAATTGTAAGAACTTGAGGAAGAACGGTTTTTGGTTGGATTTCATCAGTAGGTACAAAAGCAACAGGAAAAATCTTGGCACGACTGCCACATCAATTTTCCCACCTTCAAGGTAAATGACTTAGTGTTGTTGTATGACAGTAAGTTTGAAAAAATTCCGAGAAAATTCAGAATGCATTGGATGGGATCATACATGGTTAAGGACGTCACAGACAGACATGTTGTCCAGCTAGTCAAACTAAATTGGGAACCCTTCCCAGGCAAAGTAAATGGCAACCACTTGAAGCCCTACACAGGTGGATCGACTATCCAACTAGCCGGCCGAAGCATAGCCTTCACGACCTAAGGAGTTGGACAAGGGCATGGGACTATAAAAATACGTAGCAGATGCCTATATAGATGTAAGGACACAATCCACACACGAAGGCTTCAGAACAGAGGTACCACAAATTCAACAAGTAGCGGTGTAGTGCGTTGTCGACATCATCACCATATGAGACCAGTTGGAGGGACTTCATGCCAAGATTGCCACGCCGACAGAGTGAATTGATGACGAGTCACGATGTTGGTGTTGGGGGCTTTTTGGTAATGGAATCCCCCCCATAGCATGTTTTGGGGCTCAAAGCCCAAGTTTTGAGTGATATTATTGTAAAGCTTTGTGAATTGCGGGTGCAAAATGTATGTTAAAGTCATAGGGTTGTCCGCCCTAAGTTTAAATGTAATGTTGGCCTACCCATGATCCACTGACCATGGGATTGTATAAATAGAGTGAGGCTCTGATTTGTAATGAGATGAGGTGAGAGAATCTAATGGATAGAATGAGATGGCAAAGCATAGAAGAAGAGTCTAATTGTGTCCTAATTCATAGTAGTAGGAAGAGGCTCTGCAGCTGAGTGCGTAGAGGCCTAGTAGAGTCTGCAGCTAAGTGTGTTGACCCCTGCAGCTAAGTGCACAGGGTAGAGTTGAGTCTGTAACCAGAGAAGAGATTAATAAAGAAAGGTTTTGTTACCAATTCTATGCACCGGTTCTGAGTTATTACATGTTTGATATCATTTGCAATTATATTGTCTATTTTCTTCACGCACTTGTATGAATTGTGAATATAGTTAAGTATAACTGAAAGAGTAAAAATAAGCTAAGTTAATCAACTAATATCAAGCTACTAGTCAGTACTTGGGTAATAACTTTGTTCGGCCCCCGAGTAGGGCTGCACGAAGGTAGCATCTCAAGCTGCGAGGGACATCAAAGTGTGCGTAGAAATGTGCAGAACCGTGAACCACTTGAAATCATCAGACATCTCTAGGGTGTGGAAACCTGGCTCTAGCACCCTCCCATACTACTTCAAGTGAGACCTCAGTCCGCGCTTTGTGGATTGTTGTCGAAAGGGTTAGTAGTACTGGGATTTGTTTGGCTAAATCACCTCTAAACTTGGGTCAGGCCCCAACAAGCCAACAAAAGTTGAGGTTTTGTAAAGGACAAATGATTTTGGTGGAAAACAAGTAGGTACCAAAGAAATAGAACTTAGCTTATGTCTCAAATGGGAAAATTATCTTCTTGACAATTTCTTCTTATACAATTAAAAGTCAAAATATAAAAGAGATTATTATTGAAAGGCCAAAATTAAATGCTATTTAACTTTTATTTTCCTAGAAAAAGTAAAGAAAATACTATATAGGGATAAAAGAGGTTATCTTCTATGAGAAACATTTCTTCAAAATCTACCCATTAACAGGTAGAGAATCTCTCTTGCCTAATAAATATTGCAATGAAAAGGTTGATGGGCTGATTTGTTCCACAATATGAAATGGGCCAAGACATGTTCTTTGGAATTTGGTATGCTTACCTTTTTCCTCGTGTGCTTTATCCCACTTCAATACAAGGTCTCCAAGCTAAAATAATTTAGGACTTACAAAATTTGCATCAAATGAATATTTAACTAACTATTGATGATGTACATGTATGATTTTGGCTTTTTCTCTTTCTTCTTCGAGCTTGAGAATTTGTGATTGTCTTCATTACATAGAAGAAGAAGGACTTTCTTCAATAACTAAACCAGGGCTAGAGAGGGAATTCCTACATTTGTAGGGAGAACAACCTCTTTCCCATAGACCAAATTAAAATGAGAATTTCCTATTGAGGCCTTCTACGTTATTCGATCTGCCCATAGAGAAAATGTTAAATATTTGTGCTAGTTTTTCTAACTTTGATCAACGGTTCGTTTGGTGATTCTTATGAGATTTTTGTTTGTACATTCAGCCAAACCATTTCCCTGAGGATAATAGTTAGAATAATATTTAAGTTTAAAACCTATTTTAAGAGAAAATTATGTCATAGCATTGCGTGTGAAATAAGATGCATTGTCAAACATGAGGGCAACTGGTAGACCAAATCTAGTAATAATAAACTAGTCAATACATTCAATCATGTTTTTAGAATTGGCTACCTTAAGTGGAATTGCTTCCACCCATTTCATGAAGTAATCACTTGCTGTAAGCACATATCTATGTTGATTTGAAGAGTGAGGAATGATCTCACCTATTATGTCCAGTCCCCATTGTTCAAATGGTCATTGAATGTTGACTGGCTACAATGGTAATGTGGGTTTCCTCTGCCTTCCAGCAGCTGTTTGAAAAATTTTACATTTCCTTACATATTCGTGTGCATATTTGAATAAGGTTGGATAATGATAGCCAACATGCAGGATTTTATGTGTTGTTATGTCTCCTCAAAAATTTCCATGAGCTGGTCCATCATAGAGGTTCCTGCATAACCTTTTCTGCCTCAGATTTCTCAAGGCATCTAAGTAAAATAGAATCATAATTCTTCGTAAACAAAATATCTTTGATGATTTCATATTGCTTAGATTTTATCCTCAAATCCATTTTTCTTTTGTAACGGAGTTGCAAAGGGGCATATCCATTTTTTAATTAAAAGATGATATCCGCATATTTAGATTCAATATCATTGAGTTTTACCTCACACATGTGTATATGAGCACCTAAATCTTATAGTGCTGGTAAGTGGATGCTCCTGTTAGCATTCTGTAAAAACCTTGACCTTTAACAATTTTAGTTGGTCTGATCTCAATTTCATATTCTTGCAATGTTGTTACCCAATTTTGTCTTTTCTCACCTACTTTTCTTTGCATTAGTAAATTTCTCACTGTTGAGAATGGGACTACTACCTTAATGCAAGTTTTGAGAAGAAAGGGTCTGAAATGTTTTATTGATTTGAAAATAGAAAAATCTTGTTTCTCAATGTTTGAATAATTTAATTCAACCTTCTGCAAATTGGAGCTAAAAAAAGAAATTGGTGCTTTTCCTTTGTCATCATTGACCTACGTTAATATACCTTGATATGATGTCTCAGAAGGAAAGGTATATAAAATGAAATGATTAGAAAAATTTGGAGTTGCTAAAGAGGGAGAATTTATGATTTCTTTTTTAATTAGATTAAAAGCTTCATGCTCAGTATGTCCCCATTTAAAAACATAATTTTTCTTAATCATAGATTGGAGGGGTAAAACAATTCGTGAAAAGTCAAGGACAAATATTTTTGACAAAATTTATCTGACCTAGGAAAGATTGCATGGATTTTTTGTTATGAGGCAAAGAGATTTCAGAAATTTCTCTTATCCTATCATGATCAATGTGAATTCCTTCTTTAGATACAATAAATCCAAGGATTTTTCCTTAACTCAAAGCAAAGAAAGATTTCTTGGGATTGAGATAAATTCCATATATATGAAAATGCTCAAAGATATGTGTTAAATCCTTTAAATGATTAATGTGTTTTTTTGAATACACAATTATGTCATCTAAATAAATTACCACTGATTTATTAACCAAACCTTTGAAATGTATATACACGGCTCTCTGAAATTTTGCACTAGCATTGACTAACCAAAATGGAATTTTTTTGTAGGCATAGGTTCCCCATTTGGTTCAAAATGTTGTCTTTAGACAGTCATCAGGATGTACAAGAATCTGATCATAACCTAAAAATCCATCCAGAAAAGACATCAGTTCTGAGATTGCAACTCATTGCAGTATATGTTCCATAGGAGGTAATGAAAAGTTTTCCTTCTCACAACTTTGTTGAGATTGTGGAAGTCTATACATATTCGAATATCACCATTATTTTTCCTGACTGGAACAAGGTTAGACACCCACCTTGAATGCTTGAGAAGAAAAATTATTTTGGCTTTGAGAAGCTTATTCAATTCAGATTTGATCTGGCTTTCTAAATTTTGATGAATCTTTTTCAACTTCTGTTGTACAAGATTTTCATACAATATCATGGGAATGGTATGTTGAATGATGGAAGTATCATATGTCTTAAGATCTTCATAGTTCCAAGAATTTTTTTTTTTGTATTTCTTTAACAAATGAATAAAGGCTAGTCTTTCATTAGGTGTAAGACCAAGTCCCATATTAATACTTTGAGGTTTAAGGTCAATTCCAAGATTAACTAATTCAAACCTCAAAGTTGAACTCTGAAGTTTTGATTTTGTAATATTCTTTAATTTGTCCTTAAGATCATATAAATATTCCAGCTTAACCACAGATTTAGGTATGGAATTTACAATTGTTTCTTACTTAAGTTGGTTGTCATGCTGATCTTTGTCTCTTATCTGGTCATCATAAGAGCCTTAAGATGTTAGAAAAATTATGATCTACGAATCATTATTTAAAAAGTGCCAATTGTTGATATTGTCGAGAATAGAAGGCCTAAAATTAATTCAATAGAAAGGCAATTCGGGCTATAATCTCCTAGTGGAATGAGCTTGGATGCAATGTTAGCCAAAAGATCGACAATTTCATTTTTCAAAGTCTTGGCATAGGGGAAATGTTAAATGATGTGAAATGGGAGGTGAGGTCCTGGACTATGGATTGATAATGTTTCAAATGTCTAGAGAGACAATGTATAGATTTCCTCACCTGTTTAATTACAGTTGCTGAACCTCCAAACACTTGAAGATATTTCATATCAAGGTTGATGGTTTTGTACAACCCTTGAACTAATGCTTCATATTCGACAGTGTTATTTGTGCATTCGAATTCAAGTCTACATGCTAACATAGTTTTTCCCCTTCGGGGCTAACCAATATGCAACCTCCTCCAACTCCATCGTTAGATTTAGATCCATCAAAAAATAATTTCCAAAATAAAGAATCAACTACAGGTTTATCTACAAAATTTATACACTTAGAAGAATATGTTTGAGAATAATTTTCAACTTGCGATATAACAAAATTTTCCAAAAAGAGCAAGGTATTTGCATTTAAATTGCCTAGAAATGATTCAACGAAGTAATTTCCAATTATATTACTGTTGTATGTGATGAGATCATTTTCTCCATCCAGTTCTGTTACGATATAATTTTTATTTTTCTCACAGTCAACCCTTATTTGATTAAGCTTACCCTTATAAGGAAGCCACATATGGGACCAATCGGTTGTGAAATAGCCATGTACATGTTTTGACCAGTCTCTATTAAATATCAAGCAGTAGAATTCTGGGATTTCAGCCACAAGAATGTCAATCACTTGACAAACTTTTGGGTTTTATGAGAGACTAATAGTGACCTAATTGAGTTCTCCTATAACTTTGACTTGAGATTGATCTAATTACATGATGCAAACAACAAATTTTTGGGGTTCCACATTCAATTTTCGACAAACTGTTTTTGGTAGAATTTTGGATGAAGCTCCAGAATCAACCAAACAATTGTGAAAATTCTTATTGAAAAGTTCAAAAGTCAAAATAAATGTAGGTGTATGGGATTTGGATCTTCCACCTATTCGAGCAATATTAGTGGAACTAATTTTTCCTGGTGAGGTAGTAGGAGGCCTTCCCATTTCTTGAGCAGCCTGTGAGATTACAACAACGAAAAGAGGAGAAGTCAGGACTACTTTTAGCTCTTTGAGCAATAGCTTTTGTTGATGTTTTAACTTTCTAAGCTCATGGAATGTAATATTATCCCTATTCCTTTTCATATCTTCAACGATGTTGTATTCCATTTCATCAGATATTAGTAGAGTTTTAGCTGAAGGTGAAGAATTTGATTGAGGAGGAGTCATTTGAGTGGATTTAGGGGAAGATTTCTTACCCATTGATTTACCTTTGGGATAAGGATTTGATGTTTTTTGTTTTTGATTTGTTTGTGGAAAATCAACAATGATCCTACTCCTAGTTTTGATAGGCAATTACTCTTGTGATTCTTCATTAGGAAGAATGAAATCCCACATTCCTTGTAATTCTACCACTTCATCATCAGTTTGTTCTTCAGTTTTTGAGATTTCCTCTATCTCCATATTCGATTCAGCATTTGATATTTTATTTGGAGGTTTAGGATCAGAGGAAGCATTAATTTTTTAAGGTCTGTAAGCTTTCCTTGAATAATTCTTAGCTACCTATTTTTTAATGTCGACCATTTCATTGGACATGTTTTTACAGACCTTTTGTAGACCTTCAATGCCAAAAGGATCTCTAGGTGAGTTTTTCTTGGATTCATCCCTGAAAGTTACATTTTTGGATTTTCGTTCTTCTAATGCATTCTTCTTATCTAAATCTAAAGTGTGTTTTCCTACAACTATGGCTTCTTTCATGTTTTTTGCCATAGTAGGTTTGGCAACCCCATCAACAAAAATAGTTCCATTTGAGGGAAGAGCAGAAATCTACCATTCATTTTTAACTTCATCAATGGGTTTGGATGTCGTTGGGATATTATTAAATAAATTATTAAAACATGAATTTAAGTCCTTAATTGGTTTTCTAGGTTCAACTTTCAAGTTGGACAGATCATTGAGAAGAGTAGTTGTCGATCGATCATCTCCAAACTTGGTTAGGAGCTACCCTTGAAAGGAATCCCAACTATTAATGGAACTAGACGGTAATGAGAAATACCATGATCCTGATGATTCTTGTAAGGTATAAGGGAATAATCCTACAACTACATCTTTTTCTACCACTGCATTCAAATTTATGGAAAACATGAAGTTATTTATGTGTTCTTCACTAGGTAGAGCATCATTAGGGTTGAATTTTGCCAACCATTTCATTGGATGCACAGGTAGTGAATGTAATGGTCCTTCCATTCGAACAAGTCTTGGATTTGTCCATGGTCTTTGAGCCATCGTGGGTATCTGTGTAGAGGAAGATGTTCCAGTAGTTGAAGGTGACTAGGTAGAGGAGGCTTGTGCTCCAATACTAGTGTAAATCATGATTTGGAGTTGTGAGGTGGATGATTGATTTTGTGATGAAGATGATGCACTAAATGAGGGTGTTTCAAGTGATGATGAGAGAATATCACTATGATCTTTAGATTGTGTTTTATTAGTTTTTTTTTCTAGGCTAAGGTAGAGTAGATTCAAATGGGGGAATCCCAAATTTGTCGCTCTATGACTTGGTTAACCTTTGAGAGGAAGGAATCTGAGAAGAAACACTAGCTTCAGATTTTGATGCAAGAAAGTGTTTTTTCTGCGGACAGAGGAAACCCCTCTAGCCCTAGAGTGGGTCTAGTCAGAAACAAGGACAGATCAACAACAGCTTTCCTTAAATAGTTAAAGTTGGAGGCCTACCTCTTCTAGTGGTCGATGGAGTTCCGTAGCACTACTCCAGCTTCCTCTTCCTTCTCCTCACTGAGTGATCAACCTGAAACAAAGCAAAGGAAATACAACAAAGCACGTAACCGGAAACAACAATGAAATATTTACTCACAAAGTCAAGAAGTCATGAGCTATCAAGTACATTTCATACAAGACATAGGAAAACATCATTGATTGCATTAACAATGGAATAAGAGTCAGCTTACAACTAAAGTCTTGACGTCACAAGCCTTCTCAGAAGGGTCCAGCCAGCATGTTCTTCAAGCATTCACTCTTTGGAGATGGAACATACAAGAGCTTTCTCACTCGTAAATTTTGCACAATATTAAGGGAAATTCACAACCTTCCACAAGTTATCAACAATCCCACACTTGTCACACTCACACCAGCTATCTAACAAACTCACAAACACTAACAACATTGCTCAACTAGCCAACTATCAGAAACTAGTAATGCATAGCAATCGTAAGAGTTTAAATAGGAGAATGAGTCTCCATGAAAGGTGGAAGAGTGAGCTTATCCCAAAGGAAGGTAGCACAATTGACGAAACTACCACACCAGGGAGGGAAGGGCGACATAAACAATGCCAACAACCAGGTCTGGAGTCATCTGGAAAGTCAACTATTGGAACAAATTCGCCCAATCTGGATCATTGCGGGCACATAACTATTATTCAGCTTGACATCGCTAGTGATAAGTGTAGTCAGTTAGATCATTGCCAAAGTTAACACGTAGCCCCACGCTGGTGCATAAAATCAGGCCATCGCGGGAATCATATGTACTTCCGCGTTAGCAGTGTGGATGGACCGTTTACGACCACCGTTAAGCATGTATATTAAGCCCATAGCTGTGATGAGGTAGATAAGTTAGGAATAGTGGGTCAATTAGCATCATAGGATATCATTTGTTCAACATGAGCATGTTTGACCTGGACACATGACACAGTGAAAGGACCAAGAGTGAAGGCGGTGATAAATCACTGTGTAACAGATGCCCCCTAAAGTATGAAGCCCGAAAGAGTGGGAGGGGTGACATTCTTTATGAAACTCACTGAGCTGGAACACCATCTGGGAGGACCTGTACGCAAGTGGAACTAATATCTCCGAAGTACATGTAGTCTAGGCATGGGCACAACCATCAAAAAGACATACGGAATAGGTCTGTGGTATGGACGCAACCATCCAGCTAATGAGACCATGATAATGATAAAGGTATGGTCGCAACCATCCATCATGACTCAGGCATGGTCGCGCCATCCATCAATGAATCATGTAACCAAAAACGAATCCATGTAGCCCAAACATATGTAATCTGAGTTCGGGGTCTTGAACCCATCCGATCATAGTACAAATTCTAACATGCAAATAGATGTGCTAAGGTCGAGCATGATAGAAAGTCGCTTGATTATCGGTCAGTGATGAAAACAGTTAACAAGCGCGAGAGAAACCACCTATAATGCCAATGGTTCTCAAGGTACAAGCTATCACAATCCACGGAGTGTGAAAAAGGAGATGATGTTGAACACTCGTGGAATCACCCAATCGACGACCAATGATGAAAGTCGACCATTAGGTGCAAAGAACTTGCCATTGAGGCATGCAAGCTCTAAGGTACAAAAGGGGATCTCTAGATCAATCTCCTGGATAATGAGCTGATGTCGATAGGTGGCAACCCATCGCAGGAGGGCCATAATGTTTCCCCCATCAACGACACAAGATAGGAAACTAGTGGTAGATGACGAAACAAAGTATCAGAGAAGGAGACAAAGGTGTAAATTGTAGAAGGATTATACTCTTGAACATGTTCGTGACACGACTCCGGAGGGTGGTAGCATTCAGGTACCAGGGGATCAGAGGCTTGATGACAACGTCGTGAATCAGATGGAATAAGGCTAAATGACAACAACCCACGAAAGGTGAAATGACGATGTATGGATATCCCAACCCGACAAGAAGCAAAAGTGTCGATGTTCAAGAGTGACTTACTGCCATATGCAATCAATGATAAACCCATTATTGAATCCAACCTAGTAATAGCTTAACGAGCCCTTGGGAGGAGAAGCTCGAGTCTCGTCATGGTGACGAGTCCAATGTCTTCAGGGTTTAATGAGTTTGACATAGGTAAAACTCAGAGTCTTTTTCATGTTTATAGAGTTTGAAAAAGGAACAGAAAAGAAAACTTTAGGGGGGTCCTTTTTCGTAGATTTCTGCCTTTTGAGCCTAAAAAAGTAAAAAATGATACTCGAAAGAAATTCCCAACCATTACGATTGAGGATTACTTTTCATGATTAGTGACTTCAACTTGAAAAAGTAGAAAAGCGACTGAAATCACGTCGTTTTGTAACTAATAACGAGCTTGAAACGACAAAGGCCTGGCAATCTTTTCATTTTTAGACGATCGGAAAAGAGCTTAAAGGCAACTGCCTCTTATTTAGTTTTAATGAGTCAAGAGGAACAACTCGGCTATCTTTTCATTTCTCAAGTCAAAAAAGAGCTTAAAGACGACTTCATGGATCAAGTGTACAAAAAACTCCACTACCTGTAGCTCTGCACAAAACACGTCACACGTAAACCCATCAAATATAAAATGAACAATATACGTAAAAACATAGTTGAAAAACCAAATTTTAACTTAACCATGCGATAAAAAATGAGAAAAAAATCACATTTATAAAATATAATTTTTTAATTTCCAAATTACTATAAAAGGGGTTAATCCATCCATTTTTACCATTGTTACTGTTCATTCCACTATGGAGCATTTTGGAGCACCAAAGTTGGCCAATTAATTTCGAACTCGTTCATCCATCGTTCACCCCGAAACTCCATCCAGGTAGATAGACTTCATCCTGTGCTTCAATTCAATACCTTTTTCATGCATTTGAATGTTAAATGTGTTCGTTAAGGCAGATTTTTGGATCGGTCTCCGCCGCTCGGTCATCGCGGGTATACCCCTCGGGTCTGCGATGACTGAAAAAATTCACACATAACACACTTCGATCATCGGGGAAAAGTGATGTGCTTCCGTAATGACCGCGAAAAAATAGAACTAGCAACCTCATGTCATTGCATTTGTTTTCAAAACAGATATGTTGACGACGCGAAATTATATTTTTACGCAAATTACGTGTTGAATTTTGCAAAAGAAGTGCTAATTTTTTTTCATCATGCAAGCTATAATGGCGTTTGTCTGGCAAGAACGAATGCATGATGACAATGACGTGGAAGCTTTCACTGATGTGGGATGCCAAAATGCAGTATGAGCATGTAGATTGCTCAAATTCTTCCTTACTCTGCACCTTCGGTCACAACCTGATTTATTGGAGCTACTGATCCGGTCCTAGAATCCCACAGATGGGAAATTCATCATCCGAGGCTGGGATATCGAGTTTGATGCTACATGTTGAGGAGGTAAATCCCCTCTGCGGAAAGAGGTGATCCCTACTAGCCCAGACTAGGTCTAGCAACAATCATTAAACACTATAGCGCAAGTTCCTAATTGCAAATTAACAGACCAGTGATGAAGGCCTACCTGGATTCCAATGCTATTGTTTGTAGAAGAGGTGGTCCTCCCTTTCCTTTGCTCCAAAAAATCACAATCCTCATGATCTCCATGAATGTACACCTGCACATACAAGAAATGACACAAACACAAGCATAAAATCCAGCATATGCAACTATATATCAGTCAGAAAGGATATAAGTCATCATCATCACAAATAACAATAAGAGTGGAACCATAACCAATCGTCATTCATTAATAATAATCAAAGAAGAATAAAACCAAAGTTCTGAGACTAGATTCTCCTTTGGACGGGTAGTCAGCAGCACATGTCTCGCAAAGCTTGTTGGGAGTAAAGACAAGCCTCTCTCTCTTTGGATCTTGAAACAACAATCTCTTTTCTTGGATTTGGCCTTATGGGAATTAAGAAGGCTCTTGCAGCAGGAAGCTCTTGTAAACTTGACAATTCTGAATCTCTGGAACTAGCTTGCAAAGGAAAATGGACAAGCTTTTATAGATGGAGGAAAGGGAGTTGGGATCATCCACAATAATCATGGGATTGGCCATATCATTAAGGAAGCTTCCATGAGAGGTGGCAAACCACTTCCTCTCTATGGAAATCCGTAGCCAAACCACCCAACTCAAGATAGATACAGTCCAGGAATTTGTTAGGACGAAACTTCCGCTATTTGTTTGTTAAAAGACACCACTGATTATGGTTGGCGTGGGTGTGACTCTATGACAGAATGCCAACTGGTGCGCCCTCTTTGGAGGACTTTCCCCCTTGGTGCGAGGGCTGCACTATGGAACCACGCCAATGGAAAAAGAGCTACTTTTATGGGTTTTTAGCAGGAGATGTCTTCAGGGAAAATAAATCTCATGTTCAGGGGAATGCAATGCAAGTGTTTGCAGGCCATGTCACCATAATAGGTCTCGGAATGAGTCCTCCAAGATGCGGGAGAGGGGTAGCAGGGACAGTGACAAATTGTAAGAGATGCCCCCTAAAGTAGAGTGTTGAGAGAGAGAGAGGGGTGAAATGCTTTACGAGAACATATCCAGAAGAAAACACTACCGCCGGAAAACCTGCGTGGAGAAGTACAACTAATATCTCAAATACATGATATATGTGGTATGGGCACAGCCATCCACAGTAGAGTACACAAGAATCTAGATCCAAGGTATGGACGCAGCCATCCAATGAGGATCGATAAATAGACCCAGGCATGGTCGTAGCCATCCAGTGAATGAGTCATGTAATAATCATAATAATCTACAAAATCACAGCTTGAATCCCAACAGACAAAATCTAGGGTCTTGCACTCCATCTCGATCTAAACAAAGTACAAGTTCAAGCATGCGAATATAGGAGTCGAAGTCAAACATGCAAGAACATCATCTGATTACCAGCGAATGATGAAAACTGTTAACAGACGCGAGAGGTACCACCAATAATGACAATGGCCGCCAAGGTACTATAGGTACAATCTACGACATGCGAATCAGTGAGCCAACGTCGAACACCCGTAGAATCATTCGATCGGGGGCCAATGATGAAAACCTCACGTCGAATGCGAAGAACCCACCATTGAGGCATTCAGGCTCCAAGGCACTAGAAGGGAGTCTCTAGATCAACTTCCTGGATAATGAGCTGAAGTCGACAAGAAGCGACCTTGATCGAAGGTGGGCCATAGTGTTTCCCACATCATTGACACAAGACAGAGGAAGATAATGTTTCTTTGAATCAGGATTATGTGAGTTAAAAGTGGGAGGTTGTTATTTCGCAGAGGTCAACTTCTCTTGAACATATCGACAGCACGACAGTGGACATGGCAGTATTTGACATCAATCGATTAGAGTTCATGGTGACAAGGCAAAGAGCAGATGAGAGGTCAAACATGATCACCCAAACCAATAGAGGCAAGTGAAAAACGAGATGAGATGTCCCCACCCAGACACAAATGCAGACAAGCGCCATGTTCAAGAGTGACATACTGTCGACATGACAATGATTCTGGTTCTATTTTCCCCACCATTTCTGGCAAGTACCCTAGTTATTTTTATTAACAAGCTTGACGGGGATAGCATATGCTTGTAAAATGTCATTTCGACGGAATCCAATGTCATGAAGTTTTAACGAGTCTGACAAAGGAAGAACTCGACGCCTTTTCATGTTTAGAGAGTTTGAAAAGACAACAGAAAAGTAAACTCCAGGGGTGTCCTTTTTCGTAAAGTTGTGTCTCTCGAGCCCAAAAAAGTATAAAACAATGCTCGAAAGAACTGCCTGACCATTACAATCGAGGAGTACTTTTCATGATTAGTGACTTTGACCTGAAAAAGTAAAAAGCGACCGAAATCACGTCGTTTGTTAACCATTAACAAGCCTAAAACGACAAAGGCCCGACGATCTTTTCATTTTTACATGGTCAGAAAAGAGCTTAAAGGCGACCACCTATTATTTACGTTTAACGAGTCAGGAGGAATAACTCAGCAATATTTTCATCTCTAAATGGTCAGAAAAGAGTTGAAATCAAACCTCCATTTTTATTCTCTTTAACGAGTCAAAAAAGGAAAAATACTCAGCAATCTTTTCATATTTTACGAGTCAGAAAAGAGCCTCAAGGTGACTCGTCCTAGAGGAACGAGTGATACAAAGGGTAGCAACTAGTTCCGGAAACGGTGGAGCTGCTAAAAAACATGTAATGGTCAAGAGGCTAGCTAATAAAACCACTCATAACTGTGGTCCCTCAAGAAAGGTAAAACAACCAAGTGAAAGCATATGATCGACCAAAGAGATGGTGGCGATGGAATGAAAACAACCAAGGCTCATCTAGCATAATTGAGCGGATAAAAATGGCAATCATGAGATGTACATTGAGTATGGGCATTTTTACACAAGCTTGAACCATGGAGAACTCTGATTGGGTTCAGTTTCATGTTTACACAAGCTTGAAATGAAAAACTATGCTTTTCATAAGTTCGCATGCCCCCAACATAATGATGCAAAACAAGGTACATGCCCCCCAAGCTTCATTGCATTCAACAAAGTGGATGGAATGAAGGTTCACTTTCGAGATCTTGGAAAGACTCAACTTGTATTTTACGAGATCTTAATCAAAAGACTCGATTTGGAAAGGGAGTTGTTTCATTTTTTAATGAGGTTGACACAGTAAAAGAACTGTCTTCATAACCCTTGTTTCATTTTTTAACGAGCTTGACACAAGATCAGGAACTATGCTCGACCAGACCCAGTTTCATTTTTTAAGGAGCTTGACATAGGAAAGTGAACTATGCTCTGAGACCCAGATTTGTTTTTTAAGGAGCTTGACATAGGAAAGTGAACTATGCTCCAAACGAACTTCATCATAATGAACAAGAAGTCGTTGTTTCCAAGAGTGCCACTCCCGGTGGAAGGATAACGTCTTGGAAGTCAGGACCTAATGCCCCCAGGACACTATGCACGACGGCAGCATCACTGGATATAGGCATGGGATAAGTAGCCACGTAGTTGACCTATGGTGGGGCAGATACAACTGGTGGATAAAAACCAGGAGGGGATGACAACTGCGCAGGAGGCACCAGGGGAATAAAGAATGATAATTGATCTATAGTCATGATCCTTTCGTCGTGTGGAAAGAAAACCACATGGAAAAGTGAAGAGACAAGGGCCCCCATGGCATAAACATAGTCACGACCAAGGAGAAGACTGAAATCTAAAGCACCTTGGGTAACCAATACGTCTATATAGACGATTTTGCCTCCCAAAGTAACTGGGAACTTCGGAAGGATCCCTAATGGTTGACTGGTTCCTCCGTCAAACGCCATAAGATTCTATGCGACTAGCACAAGCTATGGGGAGCCCAAAGCTTGCTAAGTAGTGGAAGGCATAAGACTGATAGATGCACCCTCATCCAAGACAATGTGACGTACTGCCCTATCATAGGCATGTACGGTAATCTGGAAAGGCACATGGGATGGAAGGCGGAAAGTAGTCAGGTGAGTCCAGTCAGGAAAATAGACATGATGAAGACGCAAAATTATATTTGTACGCAAATTACGCATTGAATTTTGCAAAATAAGTGCTAATTCATTTTTTTCGTCATGCAAGCTATAATGGCGTTTGTTTGGCAACGCATGATGACAATGATATGGAAGCTTTCACTGATGTGGGATGCCAAAATGCATTATGAGCATGCAGAATGCTCAAATTCTTCCTTACTCTGCACCTTCGGTCACAGCCTGATTTATTAGAGCTACTGATCTGGTCCTGGAATCCCACAGATGGGAAATTCATCATCCGAGGCCGAGATATCGAGTTTGACACTACATGTTGAGGAGGTGAATCCCATCTGTGGACAGAGGCGATCCCTACTAGCCCAAACCAGGCCTAGCAACAATCATCAAATGCTATAGCGCAAGTTCCTAATTGCAAATAAACGGACCAGTGATGAAGGCCTACCGGGATTCCAACACTATTGTTTGTAGAAGAGGTGGTGCTCCTATTCCTTTGCTCCAACAAATCACAATCCTCACGATCTCCGTGAATGGACACCTGCACATACAAGAAATGACACAAACACAAGCGTAAAATCCAACATATGCAACTATATATCCGTTAGAAAGGATATAACTCATCATCATCACAAATAATAATAAGAGTGGAACCATAATCAATAGTCGTCCATTAATAATAATCAAAGAAGAATACAACCAAAGTTTTGATGCTAGATTCTCCTTTGGCCGGGTAGGCAGCAACAGATGTCTTGCAAAGCTTGTTGGGAGTACAGACAAGCCTCTCTCTCTTTTGATCTTGAAACAACAATCTCCTTGCTTGGATTTGGCCTTATGGGAATTAAGAAGGCTCTTGCAGCATGAAGCTCTTGGAAAATTGACAATTCTGAATCTTTGGAACTAGCTTGCCAAGGAAAATGGAAAAGCTTTTATAGACGGAGGAAGGGGAGTTGGGATCATCCACAATAATCATGGGATTGTCCATATCATCAAGGAAGCTTCCATGAGAGGTGGCAAACCACTTCCTCTCTATGGAAATCTGTAGCCAAACCACCCAACTCAAGATAGATACAGTCCAGGAATTTGTTAGGACGAAACTTCTGCCATTTGTTTGTTAAAAAACACCATGAATTATGGTTGGCATAGGTGAAACTCTATGGCAGAGTGCCAACTGGCGTGCCCTGTTTGGAGGATTTTCCCCTTGGCGCAAGGGCTGCACTATGGAACCATGCCAATGGAAAAAGAGCTATTTTTAAGGGTTTTTAGAAGGACATGTCTTCAGGGTAAATAAAGCTCATGTTTAGGGGAATGAAATGCAAGTGTTTGTAGGCCATGTCACTTCTCATAGGTCCCAGAATGAGTCCTCCAAGATGTGGGAGAGGGGTAGCACAAGGGTTCCAACCAGTTGTTGGTTGCCCCCATTGATTTTTTCTGGACGGACCTGGCCCATAGGGGTTCTGTCCGTATGGATTTTGTCCATAGGGTTTATAGCCATAATTGGAAGGCTGACCCTGGATTTACCCCCCAGCATTCCATTGATTACCAACTTGACCCGCAGGAGCAACATACTGTTGCTTGTAATTCTGATAAGGACTCACATGCATTTGTTGATAATTTTTGTACGGGGCAAACAGAGCTTTCCCCTGGGATTGCTAGAAACCATAAGGTTGTTGGGCTCCATACTGAGCATGGGGACCAGGCTGCGCTTGATAAGGAGGTTGAGATTGAAACCCAACTTGCATTTGAAGACCAACTTGGGTCTGGGGCCTAGCCTGGGGCTAGAAACCAGTTGGAGCTTGAGAAGCAACAACCATTTGCATGCCTGGTTGAGCAGGCCCAGAAAGCTGTCCTTGAGAGGATTGGGGTTGAGCCACCTGACTAGAAGGTTGTCCTGGTTGAGCGTGAGATTGGCCCATCTGGCTAGAAGGTTGAGCTTGCTATGTGCTGGGTTGTCCTTTCACAACCGAGGGTTGTCCTGATGGACCAGATGGCTGAGCGGACTGGACGGTTGGTTGGCCTTATTGAATTTGAGGTTGACCAACTTGTCCAGATGGTTGACCAAACTGGACAGTGGGTTGGCCTTGCTCTACGTAAGGCTGAGTACCCTGCCCAGAAGGGTATCCCTGCTGGATCCTAGGTTGTCCTTGTTGCATATAAGGTTGTCCTGGATTTCCAAAGGGTTGACCAGAAGGGTATCCTTGCTGGACCCCAGGTTGTCCTTGTTGCATATAAGGTTGTCTTGGATTTCCATAGGGTTTCCCAAGATAAGTAAAAGATGGAACACCATAGGCCAAAGGTTGTCCCTAAAAGGGTTGTCCTTGTGGGCCTCCAGGTTGCCCTGGATAAGATTTTCCGTAATACTGCTGCCCATAAGAAGGTTGTGTGTAAGACGACTGACCTTGATAAAGTGGTCCTTGAGAATCTGCAGGGGGTGCTTGGCCACCACCGTAATGAGTGGTACCCCAAGCAACGTTTAACAGGACTGAGACCTCAACTGCAGGCTGAGATGGCAAGGATCCAAGATAAAGATGATGCCCTACGGGATCATATTAATGGAATGGACCTTGCGAGCTCGAATTTTGGACAGCTTGCAAATACTAATCATATGCCCCCCCTGCTGGAATGGAACTAGAAGAAGGTAGGGCATTAAGTGGAGGATCGACAACTATGGATGTAGGTACCGACTGGCCACTACTTACCGAACCGGGGGACAGACCAACAACAGTAGTCATAACCGAGGATGCATTGACAGCACTAACAACAGGCATTGAAGAAACTACATAGACAGTTGGCATAGTCGAGACTGAAGTGACAGATGTGTTGTGAGTTTGAGGAATAAAAGATCCCAAAGTGGGAGTGATGTTGTGATCCCACATGGTACCCGAAAAAGGGTTCCTATAACCAATAACATCCCTCACAATTCCGTACTAGACCATTATTGAGTCATAGAAGGAGGAATCACCCAACCTTGAGTGGAAACAAAAGTGAGGAGGTTTAACGACGCTGGAGCACGTCTCTAGCCTAGACCTCTAAACAATGTGCATTATGTTCCAATGCATTGTTAGATTCATTCGGTTCATTTTAAAGTTGATCTTGGATTATGTTTCAGTTTTCAGGCCTTACCGTATGTAATGTCTCAAAATTTCCTAAATGCAAGTTATATGCCACAAAATATCATTTTATTCGATGAATGCTAACTATAAGAGAGTTGAGAGCTTTCACAAAAACAAAATGATCATATAACAACCAACGATATCTCTAATGCAGCTAATGGAAATCAAAAACTTTTCTTCAAAGTCACTAATCACTAATAACAACGAAAAGTTCTAATTCACATTAACTAATGAAAAGAAAAAGAGATTTTTCTTTTAATGTTAAGGGCAAGATGCACTAAACAAATTTTGAGAAATGATAATAAGAGAGCAAAAACAAGCAAATTTCCCTCAATGCAAGCACAATCAGATCCCTAAAACACAAAGTAGTCCTTCAAAACCGAGAAAAGTCCCAAAGACACAAATGAGCCGTGTAATCTAGGCCCAAAGCGAAACAAAGCGGAATTCAAGTGAAAACAGGGTACGTCACTCAAATAACATAATAAGATGATTAAAAACCACTAAACGAGTGCAAGGGAGTAATCAGAAAGTCGATTGGACCAATAGAAGACCAAAAACTTCTAAGTAAGGCTCGACACAGAAAGCCACTACATGCCCTAGGGATAAAAACGTGAAATCGATAGAAAATGGCAAACAACCAAAGGGTAAAGGTTAAAACCAGTCAAACAAGACTCCAACACACTCAAGCAGTTAAGAAAATGTATCCAAAACAAAGACCAAGCTCAGAAGGCTTAAAACCAAGCAAACTTTAAACGTTCCTAGGTCTGGCGCGACTGTCAGGCTGAAACTAGCGCCTTTTAAGGATTGGCGCACGTTTTATATTGACAACTAGCACCAATTGGCGCGACTGTTACACTAAAAAAGCACGCGAGTCAAGTTTGCTATGAAAAAATAAAAAATAAGAAATCCAAAGCCAGTCCAACGATAACCAGGTAAACTAAGAAGCAAGAAACAACAATAGAAATCAACCCAGAAGGCTGACCAAGTAGGTAAAAACAAAGAAACAACCAAAAAGGAAAGACAAGCTCCTTGGTGGAGTCGCCAAATTGTTGAGGAGGTAAATCCCCTCTGCGGACAGAGGCGACCCCTACTAGCCCAAACCGGGTCTAGCAACAATCATCAAACACTATAGCGCAAGTTCTTAATTGCAAATTAACAAACCAGTGATGAAGGCCTACCTGGATTCCAACGTTATTTTTTGTAGAAGAGGTGGTGCTCCCGTTCCTTTGCTCCAGCAGATCACAATCCTCACGATCTCCGTGAATGGACAACTGCACATACAAGAAATGACACAAACACAAGTGTAAAATCCAGCATATGCAACTATATATCAGTCAGAAAGGATATAACTCATCATCATCACAAATAACAATAAGAGTGGAACCATAACCAACAGTCGTTCATTAATAATAATCAAAGAAGAATACAACCAAAGTTTTGATGCTATATTCTCCTTTGGTCGGGTAGTCAGCAGCACGTCTCGCAAAGCTTGTTGGGAGTAAAGACAAGCCTCTCTCTCTTTGGATCTTGAAACAACAATCTCCTTGCTTGGATTTGGTTTTATGGGAGTTAAGAAGGCTCTTGCAGCATGAAGCTCTTGGAATCTTGACAATTCTGAATCTCTAGAACTAGCTTGCCAAGGAAAATGGACAAGCTTTTATAGATGGAGGAAGGGGAGTTGGGATCATCCACAATAATCATGGGATTGGCCGTATCATCAAGGAAGCTTCCATGAGAGGTGGAAAAACACTTCCTCTCTATTGAAATCCATAGCGAAACCATCTAGCTCAAGATAGATATAGTCCAGGAATTTGTTAGGACGAAATTTCTACCGTTTGTTTGTTAAAAAACACCACTGGTTATGGTTGGCGCGGGTGCGACTCTATGACAGAGTGCCAAATGGCGCGCCTTCTTTGGAGGATTTGCCCCCTTGGCGCGAGGGTTGCACTATGGAACCGTGCCAATGGAAAAAGAGCTATTTTTAGGGGTTTTTAGCAAGAGATGTCTTCAGGGAAAATAAAGGTCATGTTCAGGGGAATTCAGTGCAAGTGTTTGTAGGCCATGTCACTTCTCATAGGTCCCGGAATGAGTCCTCCAAGATGCGAGAGAGGGGTAGCAGTGACAGTGACAAATTGTTGTGTAACACTACAGACATATATTTTTTGACTGGGTTGTCCCGTCGTGGTGAGAGGCCCATTCTAGAGGGGCAGAGATCGGGGGGGGATTCTCTAGAGATGCTGATGACTCAAGTGTTCCCACAGGCATGCAAAACAAAAAGTGAGAAGGTGGCAATCCCGACAGTGGAGGATGTAGTCCTTCGTGCTATGTTATTCATGGTGACATGGGCAATGGGCTCCCAAGCCCAACATGAGGCTTCCAAGACCCATCTTCGGCTGGCTCTCGAATGTCTCAATCCAACCATGTTTAACTGGGAAGACATAGTGACGGTGAATATGAAGAGAAAACTTACCAACTGTCGACGAGGAGAGATGAAGTAGTTTGGTTATGGGTCCATCTTAGTCCTGCTCATGCTAGAGCCGGTGCCAGCATTGCAGTTACATGACATGGATTTGGATTTGCCCAGACCACGTGAGACCAGGGCTACACAGTGGGCACACATCATGCCACAAGGAGGTGGCAGATGACCAGTGTCATGGGGGACACTGTTTCGAGAGTGGTTGGAGCACTAGACGATATTCATTAAGGATTGGCCATACGCTGGCATGGACTACCGTGGAGATCCTGACATGCATCTGCCCACTGGAGAGCAGTGGGATGATGGTGGTAAGACACTTGATCCCATTACTTTTGCATTTTATTTTTTATGATGTTTTTTAGATTTTTTCATGTATGTGTCCTAATAAAAATTGCTATGGAATCGCAGATGTACGACCAATGAGACCCGTTGGGTTGGCTCCAGAGGCACGGAGGGATGCACAGGGCATTAGAGCACTGGCCTTGGCTCCCCCAGTGGATGACGAGATGGAGACAATGGCCCAAATCCTTGAGAGTCTAATCGAGGGGATCCTTGATTACATGGGGGTCGAGGAGGTCCCCGTAGCATTGTAGATCCACACAGTAGGAGTGAAACCGAGGGTGCACCGCCTGTTGAGGCGGGTGGCACAAGCGGCGGTGTGCTATAGGGAGCATAACCCACCGTAGTAGATGCCTAGGTTTATTTCTTTCTAATGATTTTTTGAGAGACATGTGTCTCAAATGTATGGAGAACACAGACTCTATTTGGACACATACACTTATTTTTTGAGTGCCTCGGTGTGCCACACGAGATATATATATATATATATATATATATATATACATATTCCTATTGTACTTTGTTGTGTTTTACATGCTTCTTATACGCTGTTTTTATTACATGTTACGTAAATGTATGTCTAATACATAGTTTGCCAATGCATCAATTAACGTGTTTAACCTTCATGGAATGTGTTGATATGTGATGAAATCAAAATTCCTTTCTAACAATTTAACACGTAAATACAACCTTAAAATCCAATGGTCTCTGACGGAATATCGCCCATTGAGCTGGTGGACGACAAGCTGAGAATCCAGGTTCACAACCATTGTAAAAATACCGAGAGTGATCGCCTCGGCTAGTAACTCAATAACAACACTATACTCAATGACATTATTCGTGGTACAACCTAGACAAACACCTTGAAGGTCTACTATTTCACCAGGAGGATCGTAGATCACCCATGTCGCAGAAGATAGGTTGTGGGTACTTTGGCAGGCACCATCAGCGAAACCAATGTAAGGTGTACTAGACATCTGCACAAGAACCAAAAGGACACAATAAGCGAAAATCAAGCCCACACACCAAGCCAAAACATGAAAGCACACACACACACAACACACCTGCTAAAAACACACGTATGTACAAATCAGAGTGCATGGAATTCATGCATAATATTTTTTCAAGTAAAGCCTATTTTGGGGCTTATCCAGAGGATTCCCTTCATAATCAATCAGCTCATAGGCCCCTTTCTGCAAAACTCACTTTACAATATAAGGCCCATGCCACATGGGATCGAATTTGCCTGCCCCCAGCGTATCATTTGCTTGATCGTAGAGCAGGACTAAATCTCCTTCAACAAAAGTGTTATCACTTAAGAAATCTAATGCCAAAATTTCTCATACTAGCTTGATGATAAATGTCAGTGTTAGTCTAAGTTTTGATTTTGTTTTTCCTTAGATTCTGAGTCTTAGGAGGTCATGAGTCAAGCATGCATTCTTATCTATCACTGGTCACCCTCATTCATCACCGAGCCACAAAGCCTTTTAGGTAATTGCGTAGCGCATGTAACCTTTCTGAAATGTTTTCGCAGCGCATTAACTCTGTTTAGCACTTTCACAGCGCAAAAGCCCATTAGGTGTTTGCGCAGCGCGATACGTTATTAGGTGATTTCGCAGCGCGTCATTCAAAATTTAAACTGACTGCACTACGAAATCATAGATTCATGCATTCCGCAGTGAATCTTTCCCAAATTTCAAATCCGTTAAGTTAATCTATGGCTGCGTCATTCTTTGTCAGTTCATCTACTCCACATATCACGTCCAACCACCTATCTCCATTATCACAACCATTAGGTACGTTGATACACACGAAATACAAGTTCCAAGGAAAGCCACCTATGCACAAGTTTTAATGATGATTTTAAGCCTTGCATGAGTAACAAATATGCCAGATTTCAATTTAAAAAAAAAACATAATTTGCAAGATTTCAATTTAAAAAGAAAACATTGTCATCAAGCGAGGCAGCAAATCAAGCGAGGCAGCAAATCAGGAAAGGCAGAAATTCAAGAGAGGCAGAGTTTGCAATTTGAACAGTGCTAGCATTCCCTGCATACAGGTCACTTAAACTTCATGGAGGGATCAATAGAAAGGAAAGAACATAGATCAGGCAAATGTCTAAGAAACGAGCCTGAAGGTTTGGATATAACATTGAAGAACAGAGAGGTGGAGAAAGCATTCAAACAAGCTGGATGTTGGAACTTCTGCAAGAAGCTACAAGGAGGTCATGCACAAGTGACTAAAGAATTTGCACTGAATTTTATAGGATTAAACTCAAAGGATGGTATGATAGAATTCCAGGTTTCACCAGACATGATATCCATAGTTACAGAGATTCCAAGAGGGCAAGAAAATTGGTTCAAGAATTTCAAATTTGACATGAACCCATGCAAATAGTTTTTAAAGAAAGAATTTGTTAACTGGGATTTGAGCAAGTCTCTTCCTAGGAGCTATGTCAAAGAGTCCTATGCACATTTACTCACCTGTATATAGAAATACTTGATCTGTGAAGGAATATATAAGGAGGTGTATTCGTACCATTTCAAATTTCTATTGCATATTACAGGGAAGGCATCTTTTGATCTACCTTTTTACTTATTCCGCAGTTTGAGTAAAATGTGTGACAAGGTGAAATTAAGAAAAGAGGTTTGTGAGACTTCTTTGTTTCACCATGGCCTGATTAAGTTACTTGTTTTGCATGAACTTCAAAGGGTAGGCAGAGACTGGGACACATTTATATTCATGGCCGGTTTCAAGAGCAAGACCGGTCTCAGCCCTCTAGCTACAAAAGATCTTTCAACAACAGGTCCTCAAGCAGAAACAAGAGCCAAGATTTTTTCAAAGTTAAAGGCAAGAAAGCAAGTAAGGGAATCCACCAAGCCACTGATTATTCAGGATACATCCCAGCAGTCCCTTAAAGAGAAAATGTAGGATAAGGAAACTGTACATGAATCAAGCATAGGTGAAGGAGTTCAAAGAAGAAGAACGAGGAGCCAGGTAGCAAAAGAAAAGGGTAAGTCAGTGGCTATTGAAGAAAGTCCTATTTCGAAGGGAGATTTAAATGATTTATTGCAAGCAATTGACATTGCGGAGTCCCCACTAGTTCAAGCTAATTTGATTCAATCAGGAAAAGAGAAGGCTAAGAAGGTAAAAACCTCAAAGAAACTTAAGTTTGATGATCAAGCTGAACAATTTGTTTTCAAACCCAGGAGACCCATAACAAGGAAGTTCAAATAGGTACAGGAGGTGTCGCCAAGGGAAGATGAAACAGGGGAGGAGACACAGCCTCATGAAAGAAAGGATAAAGGAAAAATAGTTGCCACTCAAAAAGAAGGCAGTGTGGAAAACTTGAAAAGAAGATTGGAATCTACCAACTTTGAGATTGCTAGATTAAAGAAAGCTGCTAGGAAATTTGCAGCTAAGGAGGCTTATTTTAACCAAATGCAGGCTCGATGGGAAGATCAAACTTTTAAAATTCCTGAAGTGGTTGACTTTAATGTTCAATTCTATAGCTAGACTACTCCTGCAATAAAAGAAGCTCAATTTATCAGAAAATTCAAAATAAACCTTAGGTCTGGGATCAAAGTACTGAGAAAACAAGTTGAGGACTTAAAGATTCAATTGGACCAGCAAAAAGGATCTCCCTAAAGAGAACTCACTTCAAGTAACGAGATATTTCAAAGTTTTGATAGTTTTGCTTGATATAATCTTTTCAAACATTCCCATTCAATTTTGGAAGGTCTTGAAACCATTGCAAGAATGTTTTAATAGCAAATTTTTGGGTTGAAACTGTGATTTTTGAAACAACTCAGCAGTTTCGTAGCGCGCTACGAAACTGCTGAAGGTGATGACTAGAGCTCAGCAGTTTCGTAATGCGCTACGAAACTGCTGAAGCTAAATAATCCAATATCAATCAACCAGTTTTGAAACATAAGCAAGAAATTTTGAAAGGTGAATATATACAAGGAATCATCTAAAGATTCAACATTCAATCAGGTTAAGACAGGTGGAGAAAGTATGGATTTGGGTCCAACTTTAAATTCTTGTCATAAAGTGAGCACATTTACCATAGTTCAAAATGTGTCAAAACAGCTTGAAGGAATTTTTAACTTTAAATATAAAGGAGGTTGTTACACAAAAATATCGTCACCTTGATTATTTGTAGTTGGTATGGATCTATCACCACCTATACCAGCCTCCTAAGCAAGTCTCAGACCTCAGCTCTTCAAAACAAGCTTTAGAAATGAGAGAAAGACATCAAAAAAGCAATGTAACTCTTGTTCCGCACTTTCTCTCACTTTTGCCCACGGCCCGCACCTTTTGTTTAGGATACCTACGTACTTATACACTCTGTATGTAAAGGGGAGGGTGCGTACCCCTGTGAAAGTCAAAAGGCGCAATTTTTATCATAAAAAACTCACTTTGGGCTAATTCTAGAGGTTTCTAGAAGGAATTTTGACGTGGATTGTTCGCTCCAAAGTGGTTCATGCATCCCAAAAGAGAAGGAGCTAATCCCTTGTTAGGAGGAGCTATCCCTTTAAAGGAGGAGTCTATCTCTTTGAAGGAGGACCTAGCAACTGCCCTCCATTGCACTATAAATTGAGGCATTGGGTTAGTGGTTAAAGAGGTTAGAAGCTGAACTTTTGAGGGTAAATGCTAGTGAAATCAAGACTTCCTATTTGAGCTTAAGAGGAGAGATCACATACCTTTTTGGCTTCATTGGGGAGTGAGTGAAGCTTGTCAAAGTAGAGGAGACTTCTTGTTGGACCTTGGGAGGAGCTTGTACAGCGTCAAGGCAAAGGTTGTAAAGTTCTTCTTCTTTTGAATTAATACAATCAAGCTCATTTTTCTCAACAAGTATCTCATGTTATTTGTTTCATGGACTCCTTGACTTTCATGTTAAATATGTTTTATAATATTGGATATTCAGGTGCTATTTAATCGTTTGCCTTGTTTGTGCTTGCAGGTTTGCGACAAGGGAACTTACTTGGATCAAAGGAGCGAAGGCATCTCCAAACTTGCGTTGGACATGAGGTAGGCATTAAACACATTTGTTTTCCATTATTTATAAAGTGCATTTAGAGAAAGATAGTGTCTGGTTGGTTTGTTTGTCATTAGGTCTTCATTAGATTCTAGGAAGGTCTATCTTGTCTGCAAGGTCGACTCATTCCGCGTGACAAAATGGCGACTCCGCTGGGGACTTGATTGTTTTCCTCGTCTTTCTTTGAATTGAGAAACTTGCCTTTTTGTTTCTGTTTTTGGCTTGTTGTGTGTGGCTTTGGGTAGACTTAGTGGATTTAGCTTTGT